>CAUYSK010077084.1:0-16301 GCA_963575035.1 Avahi laniger | reverse complement strand
AAAAAAAATAGAAAGAAATTATCTGGACAACTAAAAATACATAGAAAAAATTAGCCGGGCATGGTGGCGCATGCCTATAGTCCCAGCTACTCGGGAGGCTGAGGCAGGAGGATCGCTTGAGCCCAGGAGTTTGAGGTTGCTGTGAGCTAGGCTAACGCCATGACACTCACTCTAGCCAGGGCAACAGAGTGAGACTCTGTCTCAAAAAGAAAAAACAAACAAAAACCAAAAAGTATGGTATATCTTTTCCCATCTTTTTACTTTTAATCTATATGTGCCATTATGTTTAAAATGGTTTTCTTGTAGACAGCATATATCTGTGACTGGATTTTGTTACCTGATTGAGAAATCTCTGCCCTTTGCTTGGGAGGGATATTTAGACTATTACATTTAATGTGATTTATTGACATGGTTGGCGTTAAACCTACCATCTTGCTATTTGTTTTGTATTTTTCCTGTTTTTTGTTGCTTTTTCCCCTCTTTCTTTCTACCTTCTTTTTGATTTTTTTATAAGCCCATTTTATTTCTTTTGCCGGTTTGTTGGCTATGAGTCATTGTGTTATTTTATTGATTGCTTTAGGGTTTATAGCATACATCTTTAACTTGTCACAGTCTGCCTTCAGGTAATATTATACCAGTTCATGCATAGTATAAGAACATTACAAAAACGTATTTCCATTTCTCCCTCCTTGACCTTTATGTATAGTTGTCATATATTTTGTTCCTACGTATGTTATAAATCACTTAATACATTGTTATTTTTGCTCTGAACAGTCCATGATCTTTTAAAGAGATTTAAATAATAATTTAAAGTTGTTATATTTATCCACCTGGTCACCATTTCAAACGTTTTTCATTCCTTTGTATGGATCCACATTTCTATCTGGCATAATTTCCCTCCTGCCTGAAGAATTTCCTTTTAACATTTCTTACAGTGCAGATCTGATAGTGCCAATAGCTGTTGGATGTCTGAAAAAGTCCTATCTTGCCTTCATTTTTGAATGATAATTTCCCTTGGTATAAAATTCTAAGTTGATGGATTTTTTCCTTCTTTTAGCACTTTAAAGTTATTTTTTCATTGTCTTTCAGCTTACATTATTTCTGATGAACAATCTGCTGTCTTCTTCATCTTTGCTCCTCTGTAACGTATTCCCCTTTCCTCCAGGCGACTTTTAACATTTTTTCTTAATCAGTGCTTTTAATCAATGGGACTATGATGTGCCTTGGTATAGTTTTCCTTATGTTTCTGATACTTGGTTTCATTGAGTTGTCTGGACCTGTAGGTTTACAGTTTTTATCATATTGGGAAAGTTTTGGGCCACTATTTTTTCAAATATTTTTTTGCCCCCTACATTTACTTTAAAAACTCTAATTACACATATATATGCTGCCTGAAGTTGTCCCACAGCTAACTGTTATTCTGTACATTTTTTTCATCTTTTTTCTGTGTGCTTCATTTTCAACAATTCCTATTTTTATGTCTTCAAGTTCATTTCC
The DNA here is from genome assembly GCA_963575035.1 of Avahi laniger. Classification (NCBI taxonomy): domain Eukaryota; kingdom Metazoa; phylum Chordata; class Mammalia; order Primates; family Indriidae; genus Avahi; species Avahi laniger. The sequence goes on along the minus strand of CAUYSK010077084.1, from coordinate 14,804 downwards.
TTCTTCTGCAATGTTTAATCTGCTATTGATCCCTTCTGATGTATTTTTCATCTCAGACATTATAGTTTTATCTCTAAAAATTCAACTTGGGCCTTTATTATATCTTCTATGCCTTTATTTAATGCATTTAATTTTTATTCTAACTTCTTAACATATGAAATACAGTCATTACCCTTTGTAAAAATGTCATCATGGCCAGGCGTGGTGGCTCACGTCTGTAATCCTAGCAGGCCTGTAATCCCGGCCTCCCTCCTCTGGGAGGCGAAGGTGGGAAGATCATTTGAACTCAGCCTGAGCAAGAGCGAGATCCCGTCTCTACTAAAAAATGGAAAGAAATTAGCCAAACAACTAAAAATAGAAAAAATTAGCCGGGTATGGTGGCACATGTCTGTAGTCCCAGCTACTCAGAAGGCTGAGGCAGGAGGATGGCTTGAGCCCAGGAGTTTGAGGTTGCTGTGAACTAGGCTGATGCCACAGCACTCTAACCCAGGCAAGAGAGTAAGACTCTGTCTCAAAAAAAAAAAAAAAAAAAAAAAGAAAGAAAGAAAGAAAGAAAAAATGTCCTTGTCTACTAATTCTATTATCTGTATCGTTTTGGGGTCCGTTTCAATTGATGGATTTTTCTCTTCATTTAGGGTTATATATACCTGCTTCTTTGTATGTCCGGTAATTTTTTCCCACTATGGAAAGATCCTTATAGTATTCCACCCAATGTCCACTCTGGCTGGTAAGACTTGGCACTGTTTCCAGTCTTATGTGAGCTCCATGGATTGTTTCCTCTAATCTTTTTTTTTTTTAACAGACCTTGAGTAATTTCTTGTCATGTATGTGCTGATTTGTAGTAAGCTAAATCCTCAAGGGGGATCCTCTGAAAATCTTCATGTTCCTCTCTTTCTGCAGCTTTTTCCTTTCCAGTATTCTGCCCTGCAAATTTGAGTCACATTGGCCTTTCTGCTTTCAGTTCCATATTCCAAAATCAAGCAGATTGGCAAGGTCTTTCTGATTTTTGTTGTTTTGCACCATGGCCTGGAAACTCTGCAGGTGGTAAGCTGTGTCAGTTGCAGGGTTCATTATGTTTGTTTCCCATCTCTCAGAGATCACTCTCCTTCATTGCCTATCATCTAACATCTTGATAACCATTGTTTCGTATATTTTGTCTGGTCTTCAGTTCTTTCAGATCAGAGGGGACATCCAGATTCTGTTGCTCCACCTTGGCTGGATGCAGCAGTTTTCCTGTTGTACTTCCTTTTGCACACAGCCAGAGTACTTTTCTGATGTTTACAATGGATAACCATGGCTGAAACACTACATTGCATGATTAATGTGAGGATTAAATAAGAGAACACATGTAAAATGCTTAGAACAGTGCCAGCACAGAGCAAGTGTTTAATTAATGCAGGTATCAGCCATCTCAGTGGGTTACAGTAACAAACATTTCTAGCTCCTGGATCTGTTGGTCTATTGGTTTGTGTAACTGAGTTTGTCATAGCTCAGCTCTGTTTGGCTCACTTTGAGCACCCAGCTTTCTCATTCTGCGACCCAGGCTGATAGTAGAACCTCTGAGATATGCTGTTCTCATGGTAAATACAAGAGCATGAGGCTAAATAAACTATCAGAATGCACTTAATGTTTCTGCTCTAATGTGGTGTCTATTGCATCCTGGCATATTCCACTGGCTACAGCAGGTCACATGATCATGAAAGTTGATGGGATACCACCGTACCTCACCCACAGAGAATCTTGACGGGAAAGGGATGCATGAGTCTCTTACAAAAGAGGGACCTGATCATTGGGAATAATAATATAATCTACCACAGCTGATCATTGTTATTAAAAGCCTTTTCTGCAGGTAAATTTCCCTGTACATTTTTGGTGAAAACTATTTTCTTAGGAGTACTGGGTGAACGCATCTCTGTTCATCAGCATTTCCTTTATCCCAAGCATATACCCGTCCTCCACTTGGTTTGTTATTGCCCAATGGAGTCTGGTTCCTCACACTGCAGCAGAGACAATTCATTCATTCACAGTGAGCAGGAAGGCCATTGAGGCAGGCTGACTGAACACAGACTGAGAACGAATAGTATCAGTGGTCTGGGCATTGAGAGGATATCTAAATTACTTTCTCAGTCTTCAATGTGCCACTTCTATCTTGGGTACCCAAGTCTTTATTCCTTATCATTGGTATAGAACAAGGGCTTAGGGCCAAGGCTCCCATGGTGCATCTGAGAAAATCAGCCCATCCCCAAAAGGCTAGTCACTTCGCTTCTTCACCCAGGAATTTACCCCACCTACCTTAGGCTGAATGGCTGTGCCCTCCACTGAACTCCAAAGTGTTTATTTCAGGACATTTCACTTGGCAATTAATTATATGCTGTCTTGTAATAGATCTTATGTTTTGCTATTTATCTACCATGTGGTTTGAAGACGAAGGAACTCAGATTTTTCAAGTGCCTACTGTGCATTAGGTCCCTCACATGTAGTGCAGTCTTCAACCTCAAGACAACCTAATGATATAGGTAGTGGTTGGTCTGTTTCACGGGCGAGGAAGTAGACATGCAGAGAGGCTCAGCAACTATTTAAGGCACACGGCTAGTAAGTGGCACAGCTGGGATTTAAATCCAGCTCTGTCTGCTTTGCATTGTACTTATTTTGGGTTCTTAGGGGGATTTTAAATTCCTTGAAAGCAGGGACCATATCTTATACTTCTTTGAATCATCCACAAAATCCAATACTAAGTCTGGGCACTGGGTATGTGTTCAAACACATTTATTAATTTTTTTTATATATATATATATATATATATATATATATGTAAAGAGAGAAGCAGATGGCTCAGTGCTCCTTGAGTCCTGAAAGAAATACTGGGCGTGGGCTTGGAAAAAGTTTTTTTCTCTTGGCTCTTGTTCGTCTGATGGTCTAATCTTCATAGCTGGTTGACGGTGTATTAGGCTGAGGCCACTGTGGGGCTGAGAAGATACATAGATAACTAGGGCTTTGTCAGGGCACAAAAGTAAGTCCATGGAAGACATGGAGGGAGAAGGGAACTCACACTTACTGGGTGCCTGTGAGCCTGGCTCTCATCACTCATCGCTTCACCAAAGGCACACAATATATTTTAGGGGCAGGATTTCTTACCCTCATTTAAGAGCTCGGCATCACACAGGGATAAGTAATGGAGCTGGAATTTAAATACAGGTCCAGCTGACTCTGTAACCCTGATTGCTGCTACCACACCCCACTACTAACATGAATAGCACCCGCCCTGATGAGAGGAAGCCAGGTCAAGCCATCAGTGAAGATAATTGGCCCCGAGCACCTAGGAATGAATAGCTGGAGATATATTCCACCACACAAGGGGAAGCTCCCCACTCCACACTACCTGATCTATGGCCACTTGAGACTTTTTTGGCAGCTATTACCTGTGTGATAGTCAAGCATTTCATCTTTTTCATTGAATTATCTCATATGTCCTTGACATAGTCACTCATTCCCTCTGAAAATAAAGTGGTATAAGAAGAAAACTGCAATTACAATGCCATCTATTAAAAGGATCTCAGATTCCTGTAGCGTTAAAAGGAATATGTAATTGCCAATTAAAGAAAAGCATTCTATTGGCCCAAACCACTAAGTAGAAGTAAATCTGGAAAAATTCTCTGAGCAACATCACAGTCAGGCTCACATCCTTTCTCCTAGAGCCAAAGTGACCTGTGGGAGGCTCAGAAAGGTTAACAATTTGCCTAAATCACACAGCTGATACTCCCCTGACACTGGACAATGCACGTTTGAAATGCATTCTCTGACACTCACTAGAGTGTGCAAGACTCTAGAAGGACTCAGCTGATTTTATGGGCAACATGCCTCAAGTAGACTTCCTGGTTCAGGCCTTTACCCTCTCTACCCTAGACCTTGGCAGTCTAGTCTCTGCCTCTCCTCATTCCCCCAAATAACACCGGTGTTCTCCAAATAACACCCAGTGATGTGGCAATCACTATCAGTTGCCCACTGAAAATTCTCCCCCATCTCTTTTATATTAACAGAATGATAGTTTTAAATTTTGTCCAGTAACAATATACCCAGTCTTAGAAGATGAATTCTGATATTTCTCAGCCATTCCTGGCAACCTCATTTCCCGCTACCAGCAATTGTTCTAGGAGTAGGCAAGTGGCCCAATTCTGGTCAATGAAACTTAAAGGGAAGTCTACTGGGGCTTCCTGGGGAAGATTTTCTCTCTTACTAGAATATCCACTTAGGGGAGAGGAGAAAATTCTGCTTATTCTTACCCTTTTCTTCCAGCTTGAGACATTACCATGTGAGAATATGATGTTTGAAGTGGTAGACTTCTCTCAACCATGAAGAAAACGCTGAGAGAATTGGAGATTCCAGCTCAGTGCCCTAATGTTGTTGAGCCACTAAATCAACTCGGGAACCACCTACCCCGTGACTGCATTCATGTATTCAACAAACATTCATTGAGCACTACTATGTGCCACGCACTGTTCCCAGCATTAGAGATATATCAAAGAACAATGATTTTTAATTTCTTAGCTTTTAGATTCTAGTAGTGGGGGGAGGAAGTCAGACAATAAACAGCGTAAATGGAAAATATATATGTTAGAGGGTAGTAAGTGTTATAGAAAAAAAGGACAGAGAAGAATGAGGGAGATTGAAAGTACTGGGGCATCATGGAGCAGGTGACATTGGCACAAAGTCCTAAAGGCAGTGAGCGAGTGAGCCGTGCAGGCAGCGGGAGAAGAAATTCCTGGGCACCTAGCAGCAAGGCCCTCAGCTGAGTATTGCATATCGTGTTCAAGAACAGCAAGGAGACCAGTATGTCTGGTCCTCCACTGGAATATTGAACAGAGGGGGACAAGGATAGGAGCAAAACTGGGAGGCTATTGCAGCAATATTTTTGTTATTGTGACTTCTTCTTAGAAGAGGAATAATTATACAACTTTTTCTGTTTGAGCCATTGACAGTGGAATAGTTTATTGTTCGCAGTCAAAACGATTCCTGATCACTTCCATAATCTAGCCATGGTACTGCCTTGCTAAAAAAAACTCCTGATTGGCTTCCCATTGAATAAAATACAAACTTCTTGACTTGACTTAAAGGTCCTCCATGAATGAGAATGAATTTTCTACTACTGACTTAACTTCTTTTCTCAATTCTCTTGAATCTAAAGTAAAGAGGCTCTCCTGCCTATATGCAAACAGAATTTGGCTATAAAGAAAACTTGTCAAACTTATTTTAAATAAGAATGAGAGGTGAAAAAAATTATTTTTAGTAATTACTGAAAAAAAAAGAAGGAGAAGTGAAAGGCTAGGGTCATTTACTCTCATGTGTTGCTGGTGGGAATGCAAAGCAATAGAACCCCTATGGAGTGGAAATTGACAACATCTAACAAAATTTCATAAGCATTTATGCTTTGACCCAGATAATCCCTCTTTTAAGAATTTACCCTGAAGATATACCTCAAATAATATGAAAATACATCTGTACAGGGTTATTTGTTGCAGTATTATTCTGGAACAATATAAATTATGAGACACCATCAAAATGCTAGGAATTTGGTTGAATAAACTACGATGCATCCACCCAAGAGAGCATTATGCAGCTGTAAATAAGAATGTGGAAGCTCTTTATGAACTCATATGGGCTAAATTCCAAGATGTATTATCAAGAAGAAAAAGCAAAGTACAAAAGGATATGCTACCTTCCATGTAGGAAAGAAGGGTAAATAGGAAAATATACATGTATCTGCTTCTTGTTTTTAAAAAGCAACACTGGAATAACTAGAAACCACTGACGTTGGTCACTTACCCAGATGAGCAGGAATGGAGAGAAAAGGAGAAGAGAGAAGTAACACTGCACTTCAGTTTAACTTTTTATGTAGTCTTGGATTTTGGAAGTGCGTTAGTGTTTTACATATTCAAACTGACCTAAAATAATGAAGGGTGGGGAGAGACTAAAATGAAATAAAAACAGATAAATAAACCCAACTGTATTTTAAAAAACAGCCACAATGAAGGGGAAAAAAGTTAACTAATTTAAGTAATTTTTTTTTTTTTTTTTGAGACAGAATCTCACTCTGTTGCCCTGGGTAGAGTGCAGTGGCATCATTATGGCTCACTGCAACCTCAGACTCCTGGGCTTACGCGATCCTCTTGCCTCAGCCTCCCAAGTAGCTGGGACTACAGGCAGGTGCCATGACACCAGCTAATTTTTCTATTTTCAGTAGAGACGGTGTCTTGAACTCCTGAGTTCAATCGATCCTCTTGCCTTGGCCTCCCAGAGTGCTAGGATTATAGGTGTGAGCTACCGTGCCTGGCCTTATGTAATTTTTGAGCACAGTATTTTGACTATAAATCTTCAGTTTATCAACAAAAAGAAGTGTATAAATAAATAAACCTCATATTAAACTTAATAGATCTGGTTTTCTGTAGGAGTATAAGACTTCTGAAACTGTTTTTTATGATTTTTAGGTCTGAAAAAAATAAGTAAATAAGTACATATACTATTTTTCAGAGTTCTTACTGTGGAAGAAAGGAGATACAACAATAAATGGGCAAGGCCAGCAGAACCTTAAAGATGGCTTGGAATTAGGGATGTCAGTATTTCCAGCTTTGTCCAGCGAAAGATCCCAGAGCACTTACACTCCAGTGGCAATGAGCTTGCTCTAACACACAATTCTTGATTTCTAAAAAAAAAATTCTACTCAAAGGAACCAGAGATTCTTGAAGAAATGGCTGGTTCAAGGACTGGGGAAGGGAAAGTACATAGTAAGTCTGAAACATGGTGCTGTAAGAGCAAGTAAGAAAGAACAGGAACATATCAAAAGCACACGGGAGACATCTGAAGGCACTAAGCATCCAGATATATGGCAGTAATGGATTATAAACAATTGAATGTCAGAATCCATAGGTTCGTACAAATACATACATACATACATACAGAAAAGACAGCTCTTCCTTTCTGTACAATGTCAGCTAATAAATGCTGAAGAAATGACAGTATTAGAAAATCACCATTTTGCTACCATCCTACAAATAGATACAGGTAAGAATCATCAAGGAATGTCAAAACGTGTAAAAGTTTGATGAGCAACATGATATTTACAGGCTCAACAAATCTCTCTGCAAACATAGTTATTACTTAGAAAAGGAAAAATAGAAGCTTGCCAGGCACCACTTTAACTTTCCGATGAAAATTAACATCATCAGTAACAGCACAAATCAACATCGTGTGCTTCCTGATGTGATGCACTGAGAAGAATACACCCCTTCTGTAGTATTCTGGTCAAAAGTACATAATCCCAATCTAATCAAGAGGACATAGCAGACAAATTCGAATTGACGGACATTCTATAAAACAATCGGCATGAATGTACTCTTCAAAATAGCTAGGTTATAAAAGAAAAAGAAAATATGAAGAATTGTTCTAGGTTAAAGAAGACAAAAGAGACTCAACAATCAAGTGCAATACATGACCCTGGATTAGACCTTGGACCAGAAAAAAATTTTCTATAAATGATATTATTCAGATGATTGATAAAATTGGAATATGGACTATAGATAATAGTAGTTATAAATGTTAAAATTCCTGCAATCTTATGGATATGTAAAAGAATTTTCGTTTTTAGGAAACACATAAGGAAGTATGTAGGGGTAAAGGAACATGATGCGTGCAACTTACTCTCAGTTCGGATAAAAGAACAATCAAGCAAATGTGACAAAATGTGAACAACTGGTCAATTGCGGTATAATAGCGGTGGCCACAAGTTTTTTGCTACTCCTCTAATTGAGAGATGGAGTCCAATTTCCCATTTTTAAAGCTGAGCTGGCCTTAGTGACTTGTTTGGCTAATAGAATGTGGGTGAAGTGATGCTCTGGGACTTCCAAGGCTAAGTCATGAGACGCTTAGCACCTTCGACGTGGGCCTCTTGGAATGAATGCTTCTCTGGGAGCTTGAAATTCTACAAGATGTCCAACTCCCTGAGACCACCACGCTGAAGATGTGTAGGTGCTCCTGTCGGCAGTTCCAGCTGAATCCAGCCTTTCACTCTTCCTCTCCAAGGTGCCAGAAGCTATCTTGGATTCTCCAGACTCGTCTATCCACTAGCCAAATGCTATTCCTTGACCTCTGTCAACACCACATTGAACCAACCGAAATCACTCAGCTGAGCTCTGCCCAAATTCTTGACATGGAAAATCATGATGGATAATATAATGGCTGTTGTTTTAAGCCATAAAGTTTTCGAGTTGTTTTTTATACAAAAATATGTGATTGATAAAAAAGGGGAGTCTTTGTACCATTCTTGCAACTTTTCTGAAAGTTTGACATTATTTTAAGATTAAAAGACAGGCAGATAGATCAGAAAAATAAATAAATTAATTAAATTAAAAGAAAAAAATTTAGAGCCACAAATTAGTGGCTAAAATGGGGGTATATTTCTGCTTAAACCAAAAGCTCTTTTTTCCCAGCAGGAAAATCATTTGATAATTTCTTAAGTCTATGCTAATCTCGGGACCCAAGCTGAGCTCTCTGAGTGAAACATAATAAGTCAAGACCACGAAGAGGTTTGCTGAGCTTTGCTCCTCGATGTGGAACCAGATTCATCCAATGGAAATATGCCTATCAAAATGGCTTTCCTCTGTGCTCTAGTACCACGGTTCCACTTCTCCACTGGGTATCTCAGAGGTACTTCAACACAGTAGGTCCCAAACCAAATCCACATTCTCACCTCCTTGAGCCCCAACGCCCACCAAAACAAGCAAACAAACAAAAATTAACCTAGCTCTCCTCTAGTGTTTACCATATCAGAGAGTGGCTGCTCCATCCCATTTCATTGTGAGAACCAGAAATCCAAGAGTCATCCTTGAGGCGTCCTCTCCCTTACTCTCCATCACTAGTTATGTGGGTTTTGCCTCCTAACATATTCCTCATTTGTCCCCCTCTAGCCTCAGCCACCATCACCTTTCACTCTTAACCGCTCCCCTGTGTATGGTCTTGTCCTCCTGAGATGCGTTCTCCAGTTCTTCACACTGAAAACACAAATCAGGGCATGTCACTTCTGTGCTCAGAACCATTCAAGGCTTCCTTTTGGTCTTAGATTTCCTTCAGGAAGCCATAAAGGAAAATATTAAGTTTAATTGAGAAAATGTATAAAACTTTCCAAAGCAAAAAAGAAAATATATATACATATATGTAATCATAAAATATGCTGAAAACAAATAACAAATTGGAGGGAAATATTTGTAACTCCCCATGACTGACAAAGAGCTATGCTCGTCATTATATAAATAGACCCTACAAATCAACAAGAATATGATCAACATCCAATAGCAAAATGAACCTAGAATATAAAAATTCAGTATATAGTAAAAGAGAAAAATGGAATATGAACACACAAAAAAGATGCTCAACTGTGACAATTAAATAAATAAGAAAGAAGCAAAAAATTTTCCTATCATATTGGTATAGGTTTAAAGTTTTGAAAATACACAATGTTGATGAGGGGATACGAAACAGGCAATTTCCTGCATGGTTGGTACAAGCAAGGCCATGTTTAAACCTTCACAGTTCTCAGGAATTCTTACCTTTGGAAGCCACACCCTATCTCAATTATATTCAATACACACATCCATATTTAATATAATTTTTGCTGATACTGAAATATTGAAAGTGTTTTTATAATTTTCCTTGTGAAATGACTTGGTCATAAGTAATTCTTATGATAGGCTATTTAATTTATAATAGGCTATTTGATTTATGATAGGCTATTTCTCAATAGTCATTATTCATACTTGCGGATTCTTGCAAAATGAGCAAAATATATAACCTATAAATTGTTTTCAAATATAATGAACTTTTTATGAATAATAACATTACAAGTAATATATTGTAGAGACATTTAATCAAATACTTATTGATCTCAAATTTGCAGTTTCCTTTTGTGTTAGGAAGCACTTTTCAGTGCCCAAACATGTTTCTAGACCCCTGATGATAAGCTATGCCTACAGAACATTTTAATGGGGAAAGGGCCCTGGACAAACATCTCCGGAGGACAGTTAGGCAGTGTAAATCAAAATGATAAATGTGCATATATTTTCACAAATTCCACTGAAATGAACGTACCCTATACATATATTCACTTGTGTACCCAAATATGCCTTTACAAGAGTGTTCATTGCCACATTGTTTGTAACAACAAAGAATAGAAGGAACTTAAAATATCCGTCAATCAGGGACTGAGTAAATAAATCGTGGCACGTCTGTACATTGAAGTTCTGTGCAGCTCTTCAACAAACTGGTGTATACCTAACTGCGCTGATGTGGAAAAGTCTCTGCCTATATTGCCAAGTGAAGCAAATGAAGGTAAAAATATTGTGTCCCTTTCCCTCTGCACATCAGGCTTTTTTTAAAGAAGCTATGTATTTTCACATGTGTTTTGTTTGTAAAATAGTTCTGAAAAGATATACGAGAAAGCTTGATGGTGGTTGTCTCTATGGATTGGGAGAGAAATGAGGTAGGGAGAGGGGGGGTCTCTGAGCTTTCTTCGAAGTAAACCCATGAGATATTTTCATAATAGTTTAACAACGGAGTAAGATGAGAAGAAAAATGAGGAAGGAGTGGAACAGGGCAAACCAATTCCCACACTGGACACAAAGTGCGCATGACCAGGACCCTGTCCTCTGCGGCTTTGTCTTATGCTGCTGGCCCTCCCTGTTCTTCAGGTTCTAGCTGTCTAGTCTGCTCCCAGTTCTTCATGTCTTCAGGCCTCCTCCCATCCCGGGTCTTTACATATGCAATTCCTTCTGCTGGCACTGACCCCGCCAGCACCGACACACTTGGTTAACTTCGACTCCTCTTTAAATTGATGTCTTGCTCCTGGGGGAAGCCTTCCCTGACTGCTCAGGCTGGGCCGAGCGCCCCATTATGCACTCTCACAGCACCCAGTGCTTTCAATGCATGGCACTCATCATAGGTGAAAAGTCCCTGTCTGCGGGCTGTTGTTTCATGGCTGACTCCTTTAGTAGATAGATTCTGATGATCATATCCCTATCATAGAGCACGGTGTCTGACACATATTAGGGCTCTCTAAATAGTAATGAGTGAATGAATCAACTAAGGGAGAAGTCTCCCAACTTGGAGAGGGGCAATGTTTATCCATCGTGGCCCCTTTAAAGTTCTTCCCACCCAATGGCCTCCAAACTTGAGATAAAGACTTTGCCCTCACTGTAGAAAAGTATTCTGCCAAGAGCTTCCCTTCGGAAGTGTTGGAACATACAAGAATGAGTACTTTCTTGTAGAAAACTGGAGGAGGTGTCAATAGGCATAATTTTAGTAATCCTAGATTTTTGTTGATGTCATTGTTGCTAGAACGCAGCAAAATAAAATCCATTCTATGTTGCATAACATTTCATAAAACATTTGTCAACAGGCCTAAAACAAATTTAACAAAAGCAACTCCACAAATAAAACAAAGGCAAAAGGAGATTTCCACTGCCAATATGGCCAATGGACCTGACTCTTCCAGACAAAACAATATAAATTTTGGATAAACATACCAAAAAACAATGACTTCAAAGCCCTGAAGAATGAATAAAAGCAGCCAAATTCTGGAGAGTGGTCTACACTTGGGAAAAATGAAGGGCACAGCATGAGTTACTCATATTTATGGCTTTTAGCCTTTGGCTAGTTCTAAGTTAGTACCATGCAAGGCAGCCAAATCTCTGCTAGAAAACTTGTAGGCTTTCTGGCCTGCAAAACTAGAGGACAGAGTTCAGGGAAATTTTAGCCACTGAAAAGTGAGGAGGGATCCTATAAAGGAGCGATCCAGAGAGGGGAAGTCCCAAATTCTGTGCAAACTCTCTACTCAAATCTGTATAATCCTCCTGATACGTGCATGCCTGGGCAGACTGTGAGCAGCCTAGTTAGGAAAAAAGAAGCGAACTGAGATTTGAGCTGCCACCCATGAAGTAGAACTTGCTGTTTGAATCCAACAAAGGTAATTGCCTGCTAAGAAACAAACAAACATACAAACCAGAATCTAGAGTCTCCACAACATAATAGTCACAGTGTTGGGGATATAATCCAAAATTATTTGACACATGAAGATCAGGAAAATCTGACCAATCATCAAGAAAAAAGAAAATCAACAGATACCAACCTCGAGATAACCTAGACATTCAAATGAAAGGATTTTAAAGCAACTATTTTAACTATGCTCAAGCAAGTAAAGGAAATTATACTCACAGTGAATAAAAAAAAGAAATCTCAACATACATACAGATACACACACACACACACACACACACACACACACACAGACACACACACACACACACACAGACATATACATAACATATACCAAATGGAAAATCTAGAAATGAGAAGTACAATATCTGAAGTTTAAAAAGGAAGTACTGATGGGCTTAACAGAGAAATGGAAAAAAAAGAAAAGCCAATGAACCTGAAGATAGATTTAAACAAAAGTATTCAACCTGAATAACAGAAAGAGAAAAAAATAAAAAAAAGATGGCAAGTGAACAAAGATTCAGTGCTCTGTAAGACTATACTAAAAGGCCTAACATAAACGTAGTTGGAGTCCCAGAAGACGAGGAGGAAGAAAATAGAGTAGAAAAATATATTCAAATAAATAATTGCTGGAAATGGCTAAAATTTTGTGAACGACATACATTTGAAGATTCAAGAAGTTCAGAGAATCATATATAGGATAAATATGAAGAAAATCATATCTAGGTATATCACAGTTAAACTGATAAAACCAAGGATAATGAGAAAATATTGAAAACAGCTAGAGAAAAATGACACATTACGTATAGAGGAATAATGTTTCAGGTGTCAACAGTGTCTCATCAGAAATTGTAGAAGCTACAAGACAGTGGAACATTTTTTAAGAACCAAAAGAAAAATACTGTCATCTCAGAATTCTACAAGGGGTGTTCAGAAAGTTCATGGAAAATATGTATTATGAAAGAACTATATGCATGGATTTCAAAAAACTTTTTGCACCAAAATAAACTCAAACTTGTTATAACATGTCTTAACAGGATCTAGTTTGAGGCACTAAGAAGGATAAGACATCAGTTTGAAAAGAGCCCCTATCAGAGCAAGATAAATTCTGCTAAAATTGAATCAAGTGCAAATATCAAATTTCTGGTGAAGCTTGCGTAGAAGAACAGTGAAACCATTGGTACTATATAAAAAGTTTATGAGGACAATGCCCCAAAGAAAACCAGCAGTTTACAAATGCATAACTTGTTTTAAGAAGGGACCAGGTGGTGTTGAAGATGAATTCCACAGTGGCAGACCATCCACATCAATTTGCAAGAAAAAAATTAATTTTGTTCATGCCCTAATTAAAGAGTAATGACAATTAACAGCACAAACAATAGCCAACATCACAGATATCTCAATTGGTTTGACTTACACAATTCCAACTGCAAAGCTAAAGTTGAGCAAACTTTCTACTTGATAGGTGCCAAAACCATTGTGCCCATATCAACTGCAGAAAAGGGCAGAGCTGTCAGTGGAAATTTTGAACAAGTAGGACCAATACCCTGAAGCATTTCTTCAAAGTATTGTAAAAGAAGATGAAACATGGCTTTACAAGTAGGATCCTGAAGACCAAGAACAATCAAAGCAACAGCTACCAAGAGATGGAAGCGGTCCAGTCAAAGCAAATGGACCAGTCAAGAGCAAAGGTCATGGTAGAAATTTTGGGGGATGCTCAAGGCATTTTCTGGGGAGCCAAAGAATGATAACATCTGCTTATTATGAGAGTGTTTTGAGAAAGTTAGCCACAGCTTTAGCAGAAAAAGCACCTGGGAAAGCTTCACCAGAGAGTCCTTCCACACCACGACAATGCTCTTGCTCCTTCCTCGCATAAAATGAGAGCAATTTTGCAACACAGCGAGACCCCATCTCTTAAAAAAAAACAGAAAACAAATTAGTACACATCTGTAGTCTCCAGCTACTTTATATATACATAAAGGAAAAAATAGATAATTTTAAAATAATAGGTAAAGATTTTAACATCTATCTGAGAAAATGATGGAATAACCACACACAAAAAAAATCAGTAATAACTATATATATATATATATATATAAAGCCTATAAGGTATGTTCAACAAAATAGACCATATGATAGGCTATAAAGTAAGTTTCAATATGTTGAAATCATACAGAGATCAACCAACATGACCTAATTGACATTTACAGCACATGTACACATGTAATGAACATGAAAATAGACCCTATTCTGAGTTATGAAACGAACCTCAATATTGGAACAAAATTAAACCATAAAACAGTAAGACATTTGGAAATAAACAAATATTTGGAAATTAAGCAGCACATTTCTTAATAATTAATAAGTCAAAGGAAAAGTCATAAGGAAAATTAAATATATTTTAAATTGACTGATAATCAAAACACAACATATCACAATCTGTGGATTTTTCAATTAAAGTAATGCTTATAGAGAAATTTATGTCATTAAATGCTTATATTACAAAACAGAAAAGACTTCAAATCAATAATCTCTTCTTTCACATTAAGAAACTAAAATAAGGGTCGGGCGCGGTGGCTCACGCCTGTAATCCTAGCTCTCTGGGAGGCCGAGGCGGGCGGATTGTTTGAACTCAGGAGTTCGAAACCAGCCTGAGCAAGAGTGAGACCCCGTCTCTACTAAAAATAGAAAGAAATTAATTGGACAACTAAAAATATATAGAAAAAATTAGCCGGGCATGGTGGCACATGCCTGTAGTCCCAGCTACT
>CAUYSK010077081.1:0-61199 GCA_963575035.1 Avahi laniger | reverse complement strand
GCTTGAGTCCAGGAGTTTGAGGTTGCTGTGAGCTAGGCTGACGCCACGGCACTCGCTCCAGGCAAGAGAGTGAGACTCTGTCTCAAAAAAAAAAAAACACAGATACCTGGGCTCTATACTAGACTTCAGAATCTGAGTGTACTAGGTCCTGGTCCAGGCATTTGCATTTGAGAACCTCCTGTAAGAAGTGTCCAAAAAATACACGTTGAATAAAAGCATGAAAACATGATAAGGAAGTTCCATATTTACGGGCTATATTCCATTTTTAAGCACATTATAATTTTTGCTACTGTTTAATTAGTGTAATATGTGATGGTTATCACTACTTCTGATAAAGGTATACAAACAGGCACTTAGAATATGATGCCATTAAAGGTCATGAATAGTATAAATGCCATAAGCAAGACACTCATGCATAACAGAAACATTGTGTGGACTCTTATACACATTGTGTGGACTCTTATACAAAAGAATGGGAGTGAAAGGTTAGCAAATACTGGTGAAATTGTGCCCAAGTAAGTTTAATGTGGCCTTAGTTACACCGTTACTATGAGGGAGAAAGAAAAGCCTCCTTATTGGATGAGGTTTATAAAATATCACTAAAAGTAGTTATAGGTTCCATTATTTGTGCCAAAAGCCACAAGTTATCTTCTTCTAAATGATTAGTACTGTTTTTGTAATTTCATTTTGAAAACAGACTTTATTTGTGAGCAAATCTTTTGTTTCCTTTTTACTTCTGGAGTTACCAAATTTTGATAATTCTTTAAATGAAAAGAGTTCTTAAGATCCTCGTAGAAGATTACTCTGGTTTCTAACTTCTAAAATTTCTTTTTTTGACCTAGGTTCATTTATCATTAAGGATATTATCTTAAAGTCATAAATATGAAGTTCCCATTAAGAATTTTAATGTTCAAATGTACTTAAGTTTCTTTATAAGAATTCTTTAGAGGGAAATACAAATTTGTTTTGAATCTCTATGAGAAACAAATGACAGACTCAAAGAAATAGTTGAAGTGAGTTTAATGAAGGGACTGTTTTAGAAAAGCTGAGGCCTGTACCACCCCCAGACCTGAAGGGGCCATAGAAAGGAACTGTTGTGAGAATCGAACAAGAGCTGTAGCCTTAGAAGAGGGGCTGCCCAACTGGAGCCGTGGCTTTGGTTGAAGAGTGTATCTACTACCAAACTGTGGGCCACTTGGAGTGGAGGTTTGGGTGAGGGCCAAGGGAATAAATATCCAATTTTTCTCTTCTACCATTCTCCTTCTTTCTGCTGCTGGTTCTTTCCCTTGGCTTCTCCATCCAGAGCCAGAAAATAAGAGAGTCTAGGTGATACAGTCTGTAGCCGTCAGTCTCTTGGGGCACAGGACAGGTTGGAGAATGGTGAGTATAGATTTAGAAAGGCAAATGAAGAATAACCAGCAGAGCCATTATTGTCCACGTGTTTTCTTTTTTATTTATACTGTTTTGGTTTTTGTTTTCAGCTCCCACATGTCTTTGTGAATTGTGTTGAATGCTTTACCTTGAGGCTGCTTCTGGAACAAATTTTAAACAAGTTGAATCATTTTAGTTCTTCAAAGGACGAATTTTCTACTGAAATAACGTGTGAAACATTAAATGATTTTGTTCGCTTGTTCAAGCAAATAACCAAAGCTGAAAATCTCAAGGATCAGACTGTATATATTGTAAGTAATTTAATTTGATTATATCATCTCTTATTTGAAAACTGTTTATTATATCACTTTTGTATATTTGTTTTGAGTCCCATTATGTACAGTTCTCTGCAAGGTATTTTTGTGATGCAAAAATGTGTTAGATGTTTTCTTTATCCAAAGGAAGTGGCAAGAGTTATGACACACATATGACTACGTGCAGAATGTGATAAACGGTAGCCACAATATGAAAAGTTCGATTTGTGTGTATGCAATACAACTTCATGAGGTGATAGTATTTGAGATCCACCTGAAAGAATGATGAGGGTATTATAGGAAGAAACTGAAGAAGAGGAATTTCAGGAAATTATGTAAGCTAAAGCATGCAGATGAGAATGGAGGCCAGAGAGTGCCAAATAGTTTAGTTTTAGTGGGTTATAAAGTATGAAGGGTGAAAAAGAAGACTAGAAGATAGGTTGGAGCAGATCATGGAGGGTCTTCAAAACTATACTAAAGTGCTGTATTTCATTTCCTAGGCACTGAAGGGAGGTAGTGAAGATTTGGGAGCAAAAAATGGGCCTTAGGAAGATTACTCTGAAGGCATGTTAAATAGATGGATTGGAGGGAGGTGAAAGTCTGAAGGATAGAAGAATTGTTTTGAGGCTGTTCTGACTCAAATATGAGAGGAAATTTGGGCCTGTACTAGCATTGGGGCAGAAGCTGCAGAAAGAAAGAAATGGAAGAAACAGCAAAGGTCAAACTTGTCTGTTTTGTATGGGGTTGGTTTGTAGGGAAAGATAAATTATTTGATTTTTAGGTTGGCTAAATTTGGATTGTAGTTGTTAACATCAATGTGAAAGTGACTAGCAGACAATTGAAAATATATACTGTGTTTCACATTCATTAATTTTTCATAAGACTTTAACTTTTTAAGAAAATGATTGTCTTTGGAATTGGAATTAAACTTTAATATAATACCTTATAACAGCTAAGTTATAAATTCACTGAAGGGACCAAATCTTAGGCATTCTTGTATCTCCTAAAATGTGTAATATATTTTATACATTTCCTTCTACATTTTAGCTTCATTCATTTATGTATTCAGCAAATACTTTTTGAGGACTTCCTATATGCCAGGGGCACTATGCTGGGTATTGGAGATAGAATAAGGAACAAAACAGTCTCTGTCCACTTACAGCTTACAGTCTAGTTGAGGAAGATGGATAACAAGCAAGTTAATATGTCGTATGTTCAGGTGTGATACATTAATAAAGATAATAAAGAGATACATTAATAAAGGAAGAATGAAGGTGGGGGACAGTACTTACTTTCCTAATTAGGGAAGATAGGGTTATCTCTCTGAGATGATAATACCTGAGCTAAAACCCAAAGGAAATGAGGGGCAAGCCATGAAGATATCTGTAAAACGGAATATTTTAGGCAAAGAGATTTACATGAGAGTGCAAAGGAAACTGGAGCATGCCCAGCTTCTAAAACCCTTGGAATATCTGGAATGATGTGTCTTTTTGTATACTAATGAGTTGAACAGTGGCTGGAGGCTCCTGGATGGGGGCTGTTTACCAGGGTAACCAAACGTGAGATTAGAGGGTTGGAACTTTCAGTCCCATAACCTGACCTCTAGCGAGAAGAAAGAGAGAGAGAGAGGGAGAGAGAGAGGGAGAGAGAGAGAGAGATATTGGATATTGACTTAATCACCAGCTGACAATGATTTGATCAATCATGTCTATGTGGTGAAGCTTTCACAAAAACCCAAAAGGATGGAGTTCAGAGAGCTTCTGGGTTGCTGAACACTTGGAGGTGTTGTGAGGGTAGCACACCTAGAAAGGGGATGGAAGGTCTGTGCCCTGCCCCCATACCTAGCTCTGAGCATCTCTTTCATTTGGCTCTGAGTTGTAGCCTTTATAATAAACAGAAGCATGTAAGTGAATGTCTCCTTGAGTTTTGTGAGCTGATCTAGCAAATTATTGAACCTGAGAAGGGAGTCATGAGAACCTCTGATATACAGCCAGTCTGTCAGAAGAAAGAAGGGTGGCCTGAACTTGTCATGGGCACCTGAAGTGGGACGGTCTTGTGGGACTGAGCCTTTAACTTGTGGGATCTGACACTAACTTCAGGTAGATAGTGTCAAAATTGAATTGAATTGTAGGACACTCGATGTCTGCAGAGAATTGGATACTTGCTTACTGTGGAAAAAACCCGCATATTTGGTGTTAGAAGTGTGAGAGTTTAGAGAAACAGTTTTCTTAGACAGCCCTTGGAAAACTAATATAACTTGTTATGAGGCTTTTGTGATAATCTAGGCAAAACATCATGTTGGCTTGGACCAGGATAGTAGCGGTGGAGGTGGTAAGAAGTGGGCTGGATATATTTTGAGAGTAGGGTTGACAGAATTCCTGACAGAGTCTGTATGGAGGACCCAAAAAGGAAGTTAAGGATGACTCAAGTGTTTGAGCACTGAAAGGATGGAGTTGTCATTATTCGAGTGAAGAAGACAGCAGATGGGATATTGCTGGGTGGCAATGAGTGATCAGGAGATTGGTTTGGGGCATGTTAACATGGAGATGTTGAGTTTGCAGTTGCACTCATGAACCTGGAGTTCAAGAGAGGTCCAATATGGTGATATTATTTTGGAGTTGAGAGCATATAGGTAGTACTTAAACCTGTGAGACTGAATTAGGTCACCAAGAGAGTGAATGAATTAGAAAAGAGGTGAGTCCAATGACTAAGTTCTGTGGCATTCCAGTGTTTAGAGGATGAGGATGTCAACCTGAAATCTAAAGGATCAGAATCTCAAGTGAAAAGCTGGGAATAACCATTTGAGAAACAGACTCTGGAGAAATGGGATCAGTGTTCCGCAACCAAAAGTTTTTGCTCATATAGGCAGAAAACAAATTTAAGAGGATTACAACATTTTCTGTACAAGGCTAGTTTATGAGTTACAGCGATTTAATTATAGTTTGTTTTTCCTAAGGCTTGTTTTCATTTCGTTTCCAATTTAAAAGAGTGTATTTAACATTCCATCTTAAGACAATGTGATAGCCATGAAGTCTTTGTGTGAGAAAAGTGAGAGGTAAGTTAATCTATAATGAAGATCAACAGTGAAGAGGAAAGGGGTCTTTCCTGGTGCACTTTAGTCATTTATAACATTTTATAGAACAGTGTAGGTGAGAAAGAAAGCTAATCTATAATCAAAGAAACAAAGGTTACAGCTGCCTATCACTTGTGACTCAGACCTCATAATCATATTCCTTTAAGGCTCAAAATATGTGAAATTTCCAACAGCTTAGACTTTGAATTTCTTTTTTTCACAAGGAGTTGAGAAAGAATAGAGACTGAGAATAAATCAGTGATGTATAAAGAAAACTTGGAGAGTGCAGTGTCCTGAAAGTCTTGCTAGGCTGCCACTTTACTGATCCTTTGGCTAGGGAGAGTAGGCTGTTGTTGGGCTTTTTTGTTCTACACCCATTGGGCTTTCCATGTTGCTTACTTCTTCAGCTCCATGTCTTGAGATATGTGAGGCAAAAAGATAGCCCTGGTCACCCCTTGAGGTGAGTTGTCATTCTGGTCCCAAGGTCCCTAGCTGGTCTGTCTTTTTCTCTCCACCTCTCAGAGGCTTGTACATCTGCTCCATCTTCTCAGAAGTGGAAGTCTAATTTTATTTTTAATCCAAGTGCATAGTGAAGAATACAATAACTACTGGTGCAGTTTGCCACCATTACCTTTGTTTATGCTAAGGTGACTCTAGTTTAACCCACCATTGCTTTTGTGTCGTCAGTGCCAATGTCAACATGGTGAAAAAGATAAATAATATTTTAACATTATGAAAATAGTTTTGAACTTGCTAACCCCTTGAAAAGGTATCAGGGACTTCCCAGGGGCTACAGTCCACACTTTGAAACCCAGTTACATAGGAAATCAGTTGATGTTTCACTGAGGTAGGGTAGGAGATAAGATCATTGGTGGAGAGGGATTTAAGGAACTAAAGAGTCTGGTGTGTCTGCAGGGGATCATCTCTGTAGATTTTGAAATATACAAAAAATATGGGAGTTGTGTTAGAAAAGTGGTAGTCAAAAACTGCAATTTTTGAAGAATGAGGAGAAATGATCCCAGAATATGTGGCTGTCTCCAACACGTAGAATTACAAAGCTGAGTATCTTTAGGAAGGAGAGAGAGTCAATATTGTAGAAATAGCCGTGAGGAATAAATAGGGCCCTGTTGATGGAAAAACCAAATTCTGCCAAAATATTTAAAGAGGTTTATTCTGAGCCAATATAAGTGACCATGGTCCAAGGAGTATTGTCTGAAGGTCTTCAAAAAGTACCCCTAAGGTGGCCAGGTTACAGTTTGGTTTTACACATTTATGGAGACAGAAATTATAGATAAAATCATAAGTCAATATATGGAAGGTATAGGTATATATTGGTTTGGCCCAAAAGGACGAGATATCTCGAAGTAGGGACTTATAAGTCATAGATGGATTTTAGGGATTCTTTAGTTGGCAGTTGGTTGAAAGAGTTAAGCTTTGTCTAAAGACTTGGAGGCAGTAGAAAGGAATGCTTGAATTAAGATAAGAGGGTCTGCTAGAATGCTCGAGTTAAGATAAGGAGGTCTTCTGTCATGTGATGCTGTATCAGAATCAAGTTGGAATGTAAGCCACGTTATACTGGGTTTAATATTAATAAAAAAACCTGTTTAATGAAATTTTATGGTTTGTAAGGCATGACTCATCAGGCTTCTTAGAAAGGAATTTGGGCAGGAAAAAAAAGGTCAAAGTTCAGTCCTCAGCCCTATTCATTTTTTGGGCCCTGTGGATCAAAGTAGGGTGTTCTATAAGTATTTGTTAGTTGACTAAATGTTAAAGGTGGAAAAATTTGCAGGTGTTTGGTGTAGACCATTTTGTAGAATAAATCTATAGAATATTCAGCTAATATTTAAATTGGTAAGCTTGAATACTTACGAAATGGTATAGAAAGGTGGCTAAAAATGTTTTCTATTCAGTAAACTAGCTTACAAATTGAGAGTCTTAGAATGCCTTAGCATAAATTATTAAGAAAAATATTTGGATCTGAATTAGAATTTTTACTTCTCTGAATATTAGTTATCTGGTAATTGCTTTTGAAGAAGGATCATTCATTAGAATACCATAAAATAATTAATTACAATGGGTTAACTATTATCAAACCAGAAGGGTGAACTATTAATTTACTGTTTAGCTTTGTGTTTAGCATTAAAGTGGGCATAAAAAATGGACCCATTTATTTGAATTAATCTCTGTTCTGGATTAGAGAGTTATTTAAATGGAGATTAATAGGAAATTTCATAATAGGAATGCATAGTGGAGAAACTAATTTATATCTTTGCAGCAGCAAATAACTTTAGATTTATTTTGTCTCAATTAGGAATGAAATAACTTAATTATTATTTTTCTTATACATTGTTTCAAGCTATTAATAAAACAGATATAAAACATTTGAATTATTCAGAGAAATATTATATTTACTACATTTTAATTTTATTCCCAATTTAAATGATAATTACAGTAAGATTCATTAATAAAGTATAAATGTTTAGAGAAAAAACAAATTTCTTTGGGGAAAAAGTAATTTTAGTTCTGGGCAGAAAATGTACAAGATGAATCTAGAACATTTTGCCATTCTGGAAAGCTGGGAAACTATTGATGACTTCTTAAAAAAGACACAGAAGCCAATTTAAAGAGGCTTCCACTGGCCAAAGATAGGACAGGACAAGTTGACCATCAAAAAGAATGATGAATTCAGTGGATGGGAATAAGTATTAGACATCTTAAAATCCATAAATTCATAACAATACTAAACAAAAATCATAACTCAACTTATTGGTTATTTTGGGAGTTTAATTTACTAGGGCATTGCAATAGGCCCCCAAAGATACCAGGAATTTATAAATGTTACTTATTTGGAAAAATGGTCTGCGCATGCAATTAAGTAAAGGAACTTAAGATAGGGAAGATTTACCTGATTATCTGGGTAGACTTGAAATGCATTCACAAGTGTCAGTATAGGAGGGAAGCAGAGGGAGATTTAACTACACCAACACATACAGAGGAGAAGGCCAGGTAACGGAAGCAGCAGGAAGTGCGGTCAGTGAGCGGTTTGAAGAATCTGGCCTTTGGAGATTGGAGTCATGTAGCCAAAGCCAAGAAATGCCGACAGCCACCAGAAGCTAGACAAGGCTAGGAGTGGATTCTCTCCTAGAGCTGCTGGAAGGAGTGTGGCCCTCCTGACACCTTGACTTTGGACTTCTGGCTTAAGAACTGTGAGAGAATAAATTTTAAGTCTGTTTTAAGCCAGCAAGGTTGTGACAGTGTTACAACCACCACAGGAAACTAATACAGACATGAACTCATTATTCTGAAAATTGGTAAATAAATGGAAAGAATCAAACATTTATCCCTCTTGTCATAAGTGAACTCTGTTTCTTGGTAGCCTTATCATAGATGAGGGCAGTTTCTTTCTAGAAAAATATCTACCAATAAGTATAGAAAGAATGATAGATTACAATTTTGCAGTCCCTAGTGAAATAATAGATACAGGTAGTGATCATCAGTTGATGCAGAAATCAATGTGTGGAAGGCTACTGGGGAACGAAGGTTGGACTAAATATTTCAGGTAGTATTAAGACCTTGATTTTTTTTTTTTTTATGGACTGGTGATGACCTCTTAAAACCTTTTTTTACATTTTTTATTATGGAAATCTCAAACATATGTAAAGTCAAGAGAATAGTGTAATGTACCTGTCACCCAGTCACAATAATTATTAACATGTGGCCAAACTTAAGACACCTGTACTCCAGTCACACTGTTCCCTGCATCGTATCATGTTTCCGTAAATGCTTCACTATTATCTCTACAAGATGAGATATTTAAAAAAAAAACATAACTCCAATAGTATTGTCATTACACTAAACAAAAATTTCATCTTTGTTTTTTCTTTTTTTTTTTCTGAGACAGAGTCTCACTCTGTTACCCTGGCTAGAGTGAATGCCGTGGCGTCAGCCTAGCTCACAGCAACCTCACACTCCTGGGCTCAAGCGATCCTTCTGTCTCAGCCTCCTGAGTAGCTGGGACTACAGGCATGCGCCACCATGCCCAGCTAATTTTTTCTATATATTTTTAGTTGTCCAGATAACTTCTTTCTATTTTTAGTAGAGATGGGGTCTCGTTCTTGCTCAGACTGGTCTCGAACTCCTGAGCTCAAACGATCTGCCCGCCACGGCCTCCCAGAGTGCTAGGATTACAGGTGTGAGCCACCACGCCCGGCCTCATCTTTCTTAAAATCAGTTATCCGGTTAGTTAAATAAAGTTTATCAAGCATTTAGAAAGTTCAAGTAAGAAAAGTTGTACATCATGAAATTCAGAACCAACTTCTGTCTCTCTTGGATCAGAAAGACCTTTAATTTTCAGTACATGGTAGACATTTATCTTTTATCAAGTGGAATAAAAAATACACATGGCTTTATTTCTTATCTATCTAGAAAAGTGTCCACAGGGCACCTTACATCATCAGTGTTTTTGTAGTGTGCCCGTAAAATAAACCTTTGTCTTTCTGCAAATGTAAGTAACATTTTAAAAGTGAATTCAGAAGTTATAGTTTTTCTTTATAACATGTTAAGTTCAAGTTTTGAATTTTGCAGTGTATTATGTAAGTTTTTTGTCTTAGCCTATTTTGTGTTGCTATAATAGAATACCACAGACTGGATAATTTATAAAGGAAAGACTTTTATTTCTCACAGTTCTGGAGTCTGGAAAGTCCAAAGTTGAGGAGTCCACATCTGGCAAGGGCCTTCCTTCTGCTTCAGCCCATGGTGACAGGTGGAAGGGCAAAAGAGGGCAAGAGTGAGAGAGCAAGAGGAGGCTAAAGTCCTTTTTATAACAAAATCACTCTCAGTAACTAACCCATTCCCTTGATAACAATATTAATCCATTCATGAGGACAGCACCTCTTAAGAGGCCCCACCTTCCAACACTATTGCATTGGGGAGTTAAGTTTCCATGAACTTTGGGGGACACATTCAAACCATATAATTTTGTAAAGGGCTTTGTAAATTGATTTTGATGCTGCACTTTTTTTTTTTTTCCAAGGTTCTAGATAAAGCAGAGTATCTAAGAGATATGGAAGCAAATCTTTTGCCTGGGTTTCTTAGGTTGCAAGAATTGGTAAGTAATGTATGAGAGTGGTTTTTCTACACAACCTAATCAATAGATTGTGCTGTCAAATTGTTTCATTTGCCTTCTGATAGGCAAGAATTAATATTTTAGTATAACTTAATTTGCATTTATCTGAGTAAAGTACTATTTTTTAATAGTAAAACAATTTATTATTTGATAACATTTATTCTTCAATTATTTTAGCTTTTTATCTCTAATTGTGAAGTGATTAACAGTTTTCTATTAAAAGAATTTAGTTGTTAGAGTAAATAACAGGGGGCCAGGCTTTGAACTCTCAAAAGGATTTTTAAATTTCCTTTTTATTTCAGTAATCTAAAAAAAGAGTGATATGACTATTTTGGACCATCTAGATTTCTATCTTATGGCCACACGATGTCAGAACTCAGTTTTGTATTTCAATTTATAACTGTGTTGGCAGCAAATAGTACAGTAAGTCCTCACTTAACATTGTCAATAGGTTCTTGGAAACTGCAACGTTAAGTGAACTGAAGTGTAGCAGGTCCTCGAGCAACATTTCCTTCAACATCATGTCATTATAATGTTGAGAAAAAAACTGGTTTTGTTTTATGTCCTTTCACTTAAAGTTATAGTTTCCAGGGAACTATCAACAGCATTAAGCAAGGACTTAAACTTACCTGTGTTAATACGCTACTGTGATTGTTATGGCCCAATAAGAAAAGAGCAGGAATGGACTTACTATGCATAGGGGAAAGCCAAATAATACTGTCATGGAAAAAATAGAGTTTTGTAGTAGTGTGAATAAAGGAAATTGGTGAGAGAATTCAGTCTTCACCAATATCAATTAGTATAGGAATGCTTAACTGAAAAGCATTGCTGTTTCCTGTTAGGACCATATTCACAAAGAGAAAAAAAATGTAGTTTAAGCAAAACGATACCATTCATCATATTCAGTTAATACTAATTTAAATTTTATTGGTTTTATAGTTTGTATTTGATTTACAAATTTATTTTGATTTTATAATTTTGTAAGTGCTTCAAGCATAAGTAGTTTATACCTGTAGTTTTATGTCTATATGTATTAAAGTGTTAAGTAACATTATAATAAAAATTAAGCAAATATTTGGTTAGAAGTGCCTAGAGCATTTCTCCCTTTTCAAAGTTAAATACATTATTCAAATTTGAGAAACTGCTAGAAGTTTAGAAAGGCCTTCCAGGTGCCATTGAAATCATTATATGCCTAAGGCCAACTCCTGAAGTTCACTTTTAGTAACAGTCAGGGAGAGGAGGTGTAGAGAGGACACGAGGAGAGTGAGTATAGCTGTTGGTGGCCTATCCTGGAAGTTAACCTCACACGGTTTAGCCTTTTCTGGTTTCATTAGCTCTCCACATTTTATTACTTAGACCAGAAACCTGGCTTCTTTGAGTAGATGTCTCCTACTTTGTTTCCTTTTATTTATTTGTTTCCTTTGTGGGTTTTTTTGCATAGCCTCATCCACTATTTCCCATTGCTTTGGTGGAGGCCTCCTCATCTGGTATTCAGAGTACATGCTTGTCCACTTGCCCTCTTAGTGTAGATTACCCTATTTTTTCCTCCGCATGCCCAGTAATGTTGATCAAGTGTCCCTTCACAATCGTTAGTCTTTTCACCATTTCTTAGTTTCAATTATAGAAACTGATGAAAATGAAAAAGATTTACCGTAATCTCAGCTCCACCAGTAAAGAGAATTGTTTTGACATTTCTGAAAACATGCTTGAGTTTTAAAAATGTATTCATTTAAGAGAAATCTAGTGAAAGCATTTCCCATTTTTTATATTAAGTATCTGAGTAAAAGGAAATTTAAATTATGATAGATATTGTTGTATACTAAAAGTACTTCCAGATGAACAGTTGAGAACATTACCAATTTAAAATCCTTTCAGACTGATAAATATCCTTTTTTTTAACCTCTTAATATATTTTTAACTGATTTTATAAAATGCTTTTAGATAATTGTTAGGGTGGGAGCCAAGAGGGAGACATACAAAGTCTCAAGTGTAGCAAAATGCTATTTATTTTGAGCACCTGGGTATAGATGGGTGGAGGCCAAAAGAACGTCCACAAGAGAAAAGGGGAGCCTTGGATTTTATAGAGGGTTTTTCCAGGGGGAGTGAGTAACTGGGCCAGAATAGTTGCTGTAATAAATTTTTTTTCAAACAACCAATTTCTGGGACCCCTGCATTGGTCTCATCCTGCAGAGTTGGGGGGGGGTAACTTTGTCCTTATTAGGGGGGATAGGAATTTTGGGGTCCTGGATATTGCTGTGTGTGGTCAGAGTTAGATTTACAACCTCCAGACTCTCCAGACTGCTGCAGCTATTTTCACAGGCTTTATGACCACTATCTAAGTTTTCCATTAACTGCATTTTGTTCTATACATACTTTTCGAGTTCTCACTCTGAACAAACCTAACATTAATCATATTTTAAAGCAAAAACAATTCAATGCTTTGTAATTAGGATTATGGTTAGAGCATACTTTTTTACCCCCATGGAAATAAACTCAGATTCTTAAAAATCAATGAGTTTATAAGACAGAAAAAGCATTTGAAAGTTAAAATTTTTTCCTCTTCTTTCATCATAAAGATGCTAGATTTTCTGTGGAATTTTTTATTTATTGAACTCAGCTGTCTTTGTTAACCAAAAGAAAGTTTTTCTAAATAATGAAAATTGACATATTCCTACAAGTTAGGAATCTATAAATAGTAAATGACAATAAAAGTATAGAGCAAATTATGTGTGAGATTAGGTCCTAAGAATACTTATAGATGAAAACAGCCATCACATCTGCTTTGTCAGCTTAGGAAATGTCAAAAAGAATATTAAAAAATTAAAAATTTGTTTGAGAATGCAGAGGGTGTGCACAGATAAATTCTCGCTAACAATGCATGAGGCATTTGTGCATACTGTGTAGAAGGATACAGACACGTTAAGCTTATTCTCTTAATGTAATATTCTTTTTCGGACTATTAATTGTAATTTCTAAATATGCTTCAAAAGACATCTGTTTCACTTATCGGTGGTGTTTTAGATACCAATACTCACAGTTTATATTTTTAATGTATATTCAGTATCAGTTTTACTCAATAATTTGTGTAGAAATAACCTTTAAAAAGCCTTAAATTTTCCTAGTAGTATTATGAGGTTATATAGTATGGCATATCTGTTTTTCTTCAACTCCATATTTCTTTTACTCTGGGTTGCTGTAGTCATTTTAATGATGGAAAGTGCTGAGTTTTGCCCTTTTTTGTTTATTGATTGATTGAAAGCTTATGATTTTTTGCTAACATTCCCATAAAAGGGTTTTGTCTTAATTATTCAAGAAAATGTGTTTTTTAATTTCTATAAAATAAGTCCTTGCATGACTGTCCTAGCATTCATGAGTAACTGAAGTGTCAGTTAACCTACAAGTTTAATGGAAATTCCGAGTAATTATGTATGAAAATTTGCAAATGGATGAGCTCCTTGATTAGGTTTTCTAAATATGGTTTATTAATATGCAAATAATTTTTTATATGTTAGAACTTTATGAAGTTTATTTGAAAAAAAATCCAAGTGGAGTTACTGCTTTAAGATTTTTAAATGCAAAGTTACTTTTATGTCTCTTTCTTTTACAGACTGACAGAAATGTGACTGTTATCTTTCTCAGTGAAATTGTTTGGGAAAAGTTTCGTCCAAATACTGGATGCTTTGAGCCATTTGTCTTGTATTTCCCTGATTATAGCATAGGTAAATTTTAAAATATTGTTTTGGCAAATGATGTTCAGTAAAATAGTTTGTGTTATTAGAAAGATTCAGCTAACGTGTTCAAATTGGAATACTTTTGTATCTTAAACTATTAAGATTGGCTACCAATCTCAAATGATTATATTTCTGCATTTATGAAATTTTTATTTTGGAACTGTGAGGGGTTATTGTTACATAATTACTAAATTTTTTTGAATGAACAGCTCTCACGTATCTGTGCTAATGGTTATTTTCATCATTTTTTTTAGTCAGCACATTAAGATGTATATATATTTTATTATAACATCCCTACAAATAAGAATCAGACAAAAGATTGGCAAAGCATATTAAAATTGTATTGAAATCTTTATTTGCCACATACTTAAGCTAAGTACTGTATTGAGTTTACATCTTTTAATTCTGTAAATCTCATTTTTTATTACTGTAACTGTGAAAGTACCAACTACTAGCCCTTGTGTGTCTTATTTTTTGGAGGTTGTATTTAATGTTAAATTTCATAGATCCTGATGATCTTTGTCTTTGAAAGAACACAAGAGTTTTTTGTGTTGTTACATAGCTTTGTAGATTAATACTAGGCTGTCACTATACAAAGGTAATACTGATTCAAAGATTATAACTGTGAAGCATAAGGTAATGGTTAGCAAGCAATGAAAAAAATAGCATTCCATGACCTTGGCCTCATTAACACTATCCTTCTGAAGTAATCAACTGTAAGCATTCATTGTTAAGATGAACACATTTTTGCCTATCTTCACAGGAACAGTCAAATAACACCCCCTGCCTTAGCTAATTAACTGAGATTTTTAAAAAAAGCAACTGAAAATAGATGAAGGGAGTCCTTATTTTCAATTACTTCTCCTCCATGAAAATCACAAAGTAAGGAAAAGAGAAAAGGGTAGGAAGAAAAGGAATAAATCAAAGGATTTCAGTAAAAAAATTCCTTTCTACCTATATCATCACTGTGGTTCAATTTTTTCATGATCCATTCTAGGTTTAGGTTTATTTTTCATTACTTAGATTTAAGTACTGAAAAATTATTTAGAATTTAAGAAAAATTATTTAAAAATGCTGATTTTCTGTATCTTAACGAAGTTCAATTAAAGTATGATATAATTATAGAATTTGATTAAAATTTTTAAAAAGTAAAGATACAAAGCATCATACTAGAGAGTTTGAGAACAAAATTAAAGTGGTCTTGTTAATTTTAGTGTAAGATGTTAGATTTTTGAAAAGTATAATGGAGCCACATTAAATCTGATTATTAAATTGTAGGTTCTCTTACATATCAAGTTTATTTTAAGCAAAAATACTATAATCAGACAAAAAGCCATTCAAAAAGGGAGCAGGAATTGATAAGCTAAAATTATTATGGTTGGGGTAAGTAAGCATAGAACCAGGACAAAGGTTAACCATTATCTTAATGGTTAATGTCATCCATTTGTAACAATTTGATGCATATGTCATCTTCAGTAATATGGTATCTGATGTTAAGGACACCTCTCCTCTTAGCAGTTATGGCTAGGGACCCACTTTGGAAGTCTTGTTTTCTGGTCTTTACCACATGCAAACTACTCATCTTTTGATGATGTATTTTTTTCTTCAGAAGAATTATAATGCACTGCATCAGGTTTTTTGTTTAGTGATTTTATCAGTGAGGATAGATTAAGTATGCTTTGATAACTCTGAAATTTTAGTGACTTGTAATGTCCTACCTCATGACCTTTGTACTATTGTTGTCTTGCATTTACTTCTACATTTATTATAGATTTCATAATATTATTTATTATAAACCCCATCATATTATCATTTTAGCTTTAAAGAAATGACAACAAAGAAAATATTTTTAATTGTTTATCCTGCTTTTGATTTGTCGAGCATCTTGGATCTGTGGGTGTATAATTTCATCAACTTTGGAAAATTTTCTGCCATTATTTCTTCAAATACTTTGCCCCCTCATTTTCTTCTTCTTCTTCTTCTTCTTCTTTTTTTTTTTTTTTGTAGGACTGCATTATAGGTATGTTCAACCACTTGATATTGTCCCACTGAAAGTCTCTATTTAAATTTTAAATCTTTTTTTCATGTGTTTTATTTGGGATAGTTTTTTGTTTCTCTGTCTTTAAGTTCTCTGACCTGTTTTCTACAAATGTCTAACTTGTAGTTAATCTTATCCTGTAATTTTTCTGTAATCTCATCTGTAATTTTTCATTACAGATCTCATTATGCTTTTGTTTTCCTTTGTATCTTTGAGCATATGAACATATTTATAATAATTGTTTAAATGTTCTTGTCTACCAATTTTGTTATTTCTTTCATTTGGGATTTGTTTTTACTGACGAATTTTTCTCCATTTTGGGTATCCATTATACTTTTTCATGTGTCTAGTATTTTTTTTATTTAATTGTAGACATTGTGTTTTTGTCGTTAGACTTTTTTCTGGTAAACATTTATAATTACTTGTAGATATATTTGACCCTTTTGAAGCTATTTTTAAGCTTTTTTGGAGAGAATATCTAGAGTGTCCTTTATTCCAGATCTAATTTGAGCTCCATTTCTAAGACATAGGCCTTCTGAATGCTCCATGTATTCAGCATAGTCTCTGCATTCTGATTGGTGACATGAAAGATTCATAGCCCTGTGTGAGCTTTGGGAATTAGTTGACTTACAGGTCTCCAATAATTGTTTTTTCCCTTAGAGTTGTTCTTATTTGGCTTCATGGAGTTTTACTGTATACATACACAGATTAGTATTCAGCTAACACTTGAGGGGGAACCCCTGTGCAGATTTCTGGAGCTCTTTTTCTGCATAGTTCCTTCCCTTTGGGTACTCTGCCCTGCAAATTCTAGCTGCCTTAGCTCCCTCTACTCTGGCCTCTGTCTCTTCAACTCAGTGAAATTAATGAACTCCTTTTGGAACTCCACTTGTACTACAGCCTTAAAATTATCTCTTGTTAGAAAGCCTGGCTGGTAGTAGGACTCACCTCATTTGTTTCCCTTTTCTCAGGTAACATGGTTATTTACTGCGTGTTGTTCTATATCTGAAAATAGTTGTTTTCTATATTATGTTTGGTTTTTAATTGTTTATTACAGGAGAGTATTTCTGGATCCTCTTACTCCCTCACAACTGAAAGCAAAAGTCCCTGTCCAAGTTAGGAATGGCTTTTCTTTGTGCGTTGGACCATACTTGGTTAACAAAATTTTGAGACACCAAGAGACCAATCAAAATGTTTCTCTTCCCTTTTATTTACTACCTGGTGATTCAATGTTTTCAGCTTTCTTTTAAAGGTGAAATTTTATTCTCATGAGTTTGAATAGTCCTAGATTTTCAGAACTGGTGTGACTTGCTTAATATAGAATCATCCTCTGAGATTTTATCTGTAGTCTATAAAGAAGCAGCTGGGCTACTTTTACAGCAACGCGGTGAGAGGTCTGATTCTTACAAGACTTTCATCAGAGCTGAAATGGGAAGTGGTAACATCTATTCAGCTTTCTTACAAGATAATGAGGGATACCTGTAAGGGAATTTAGGTAGAGATGTTCATGGGGCACTCAGTAGTACAGTATGAGTTGGAGATAAAACCGTTTTCCAAATTTTCTCATCCATGCATTTATAGACCATCTTTTTTGCCTATGCACGTTCAATTGTGTGATCATCTCTTCCCTTCTTCCCTCCCTCTTTTCTTTCCATTCATTCAATTATTTGGTGCCTTTTATATATAAATATCTTTCTTTCTAAGTTTTAAGATACCTTTTAGAAATTTTCAGTATATCAAATATTTTGCCATGCACAGTTCAAAAAAACTTAGTGACATTGTTATTTAGAGTTTTCT
Source organism: Avahi laniger (assembly GCA_963575035.1). NCBI lineage: Eukaryota > Metazoa > Chordata > Mammalia > Primates > Indriidae > Avahi > Avahi laniger. The sequence continues at coordinate 43,753 of CAUYSK010077081.1, read as the reverse complement.
GCTAGAATGAAAAGCAAATAGACTCCAAATTCAAACTTTGGCTTTGTGTATTTTTTTCAGTAGTTTCAATATCAAAATGCACATCCAACAACAGTCTCCCATCTAATGTTTCTTCAGGATAATATTCTAAGTAAGAAACCAGGCTTTGAAACTGGTTTTTTTGTCAACTACTGTGTTTAAAATATCCTGTTAATATAGTTATTTCTAAACTTCTGTTTGTAAATTTCCATTGATAGTCAATATAGTTCGATCTTGTACCCATATCTAACTAATTGTCAGGGACGAGAGTGGTTAAAATCAAGAACTAATGATAAATGCCATGATTAAAAATGCTTACTTAATGGGAATCTTAAACAAAAGAAAATAGACATGATCAGAACATCCTACAAGAGTTTTTACCTCTAATTATTGCCAAAGACTTGAACCCTCTGGAACTAGATTTAAAGTACAAGTCATATGCAAAGAGCTCTTAACTGAGAAGTCTAAGGAGACCATTGAGAAGTCAGAGGATATTGCAGTAAGGAATGAATGACTGATTGTGATTCATGTATTATGGTTAGGAAATTTTGAATAATAGATAGTTGTTTCTCTTTAATTTTAACTGTGCTTCTGCTATAATATATTTCCAGCAGGATAAAATATAAGGTTAGGACTCTAAACATATGATATTATATATAAAGAGTTTGAGATATAATAGAAGAGAAATAAAGATACCAAAGTTACAGGATGAAAACGTGGTTTATAAAAGGGGGAATGACAAAGTAAGGATTGGGATCAGGTGATCATTATCATAAAAAAATTTAATGAATTCTTTTCATGTCACAAAAAATGAAGAGCATTTTCTGATTTTGTGGTAGTTTGTGTACTACTCTCCTTCCCTTTTTTTCCTAGTTGATTTACTTACTATGCACAAAAATAGATTATAATCTGTGTTATTTTTCACCGTTGATATTGATTTTGTCAATAATAAGTTTCTTGAGATTTTCTTTAGATGTCATTGTTTTATATTTGTCTTAACCAATATTTAACAATTCTTTTTTTAGAACATTTTAACTTCAGTTTCAAAATTTTTATTACTTTTTCTGAATTGTTTCTACTCAAAACACTTCTGACATGAAATGTGTGGTGGTGTTTCCTCCACCCAACAACCAATCACCCGACTGTCCAGACAACAAGTGGGTGTCCTACAATTCAATTCAGTTCTAACACTACCAGGAATTAGTGCAGACCCCACTGGTTGAGGGCTTAGTCCCACAAGTCTGTTCCCACTTCACATGCCAGTCTAAGTCCTAGGTTTCCACCTGTACTTTTCAAAACTGACTGTAAATTGGGGGTTCCCGTGTCCCCTCCTCGGGTTTGATAATTTGCTAGAATGACTCACAGAACTCTGGAAACTGCTTTAGTTAACTGTTGTCAGTTTATTATAAAGGATATAAAGAATACAAATGAACAGCCAGATGAAGAGGTATATAGGGCAAGGTCCAGAGGAGTCCCAAGCACAGGAGCTTCTGTCCTTGGGGAGTTGGGGGTGTGCTACCCTCCCAGCACAAGGATGCATTTACCAACCTGGAAGCTATCTGAACTCCACCATTTAGGATTTTTTATGAAGGTTCCATTATATAGGCATGATTGATTAAATCTTTGGCCATTGATGACAAACTCAGTCTCCAGGCCTTTTCTTTTTCCTGGAGGGACAGGGAATGGTCCTCTAATCACATGGTTGGTTTCTCTGGTAACTAACTAGTCCCCATCCTGAATCTATCTAGGGGCCCACTAAGAGTTACCTCATTAGTTTAAACTCTGGTATGTTTGAAAGGGACTTATGAATAACAAAAGACGTTCTTTTCAGCCCTCTCATTCAGGAAATTCCAACGGTTTTAGAAGCTCTGTGCCTAGAACCTGGGCAAAGACCAAATATATATTTCTCTTTATATCACAAAATCATACTTTTCTAATCTTATTCCTTAATTATTGTTGTGTCTAGGTATGGATTTTTTAAAAATCTTTGTTATAAAATGCTGTAAGATATGATTAAGGTGCTGTGTTCATCATTATAAGTTATTTTTTGTCCTGTGAACAGGGAACCTTCAAAAGATCCTGTCCCATGATCATCCTCCAGAGTATTCAGCTGACTTCTATGCTGCCTACATTAATATTCTTCTTGGAGTTTTCTACACAGTTTGTCGGGATTTGAAAGAGCTCAGACATCTAGTGAGTGAGCATTGTCCTTTAAGAAATATATATCTTTTCATACTTGTTCATGTAGAAATGGTATAAGATAGGCTAAAAGCAGAAATTTTATTCTAGAAATTTAGATATGGCCTTTGAAACCTAATGTAGCATAAGAAAGTAGATGTGCGTTAGTATTATAGAAATTTTGACCTGATCAGAAAACTTTCATTCATCTTTAGCCATGTCTTTTCACTCTTCCTTAGTATTGTGGCTTTTTCCTCCTTTTTTTCTCTTTTCTCTAACTGCAGAAAATGTAGAACTCCATTAAAATCAAAATGAAGAATAAGAGAAAGATGTAAAAACTTAGGCAATTTTGTAACTGTTTATTTTTAGTACTAGATTTCTTTCAGGTTTTATGTATGTATTGTGGTCTAGAATCTAGATGAATTTTAGTATGGTCAGAAGCTTCAATTACAGGTCTAATCATTAGCCATTGGCCTTGAGCTAGTAATCTTGATAAAAAAGATTCTTCAGAAATTTTTTTTTTTAAATAGAAAAAATGTTTATATTCCACAGTTTGGAAAACGATCATGTTTAATTTTTTTGACCTTTTTTCTTTAATTGTGGGTATGGGAAAGGAAGGTGACTAGAATGTCTGGTTTCCCTTTTAGAAACCTTCAATTAATTCTTTAAGATCTATCTCCATGTAATGGAATTAGTAATATATCTAAGGTTGGAAAACACTTACTTTCAAAGTAACAGAGTCTGTATTTCTTAGCACATTTTCTTTGCTTTGTTCTTTTCTTTACTCTGAAAAGTATTATTTGAAAGACATTCAGTGTGTGTTTGAATATGTTTTTATAACAGGACATAGAAGGTGACCGTTTTAAATTGTGCTCACATTTATTATGTTTTTGGACTTTTTAGATTTCAGGGAGCTTCTGATTTACGTGTAGATTTCAAGCATCTTCTCATTTAGGCAGAAACAAAGAAAAAGCTTTTCCTGCCCAAGCTCATCACTGACATCCCTCCAGAAGTTGAATATTTTGGGTTCTCTGGCACCCATGGGAAATGATAACAGAAGGGTCTTAGAGAGAAAAGAGGGTCAGTAAAAGGCACCTGGGTGAGAAGGAGTAAGGAACAAAGTCTCCTGTGTCTTTTCTGGAAAATAACTTGCAGTTACCACTTAAATCCTGTGGGAATCTGTGCTGGCAGTCATTTCAAAGTAGATTATAAAATACAAGAAGGAAAAATTATTTAGGGAAAATGTTTCTAGGAAAAGAAAATGTAAAGGAAGAAAATACATATTTAAATATGGTATTTTTAAAAGTCTTTTGGATTTCACTGAAGAATGTTTTTATTTAAGGTGGGGTTTTAGCTTTTTTTTTTTTTACATCATATAAATGTGAAGTATGGTTTATGTCTTTACTATTACTGGTAATACTAATAAATATAAAAATGATCTTTAAGCATCGAAGAAAAAATAGCATAATGTTCTTATTTTTCTCCATATTTAAAATATAGAATAAAGATATTTACTTTCCTTTTTTTCTTCAAATGACTACTGTTGTTTCTGAATTTGTGTCTTAAAAAATGTAATTATAGGTTTTTACTACAATAGTAAAACAGCAAAAATATCAATGATAGTACAACATATAAAATATTCTTTAATTGGCTAAATCCTGCCTAAGATATTAGCCTTTAGATATAAAATAATATAATAACGGAGACCAGGCAGGAGGGCAGTGGCTAATCAGAGACATGATTATAGCTCACTACAGTCTTGAATTCCTGGGCTCAAGTGATCCTCCTGCCTCAGCCGAGTAGCTAGGACTACAGGAGCATGCCACTATGCCCAGCTCATATAATTACATTTTATTTGAGCAGTTATATTTAAATAAAATTGCCCATATTGTAATAAAAATTTTACTTGAAAATAAATTCCTAATTATGATAATCGAGTGCTTTTTTCCTTTTTCTTTACTTATAGGCAATACTTAATTTTCCTAAATATTGTGAACCCGTGGTTAAAGGAGAAGGTACCTTTGTAATTTTACTTACCAATATTTCTTTTGAGAAAAATTTTTATAAGATACAAATTATTAAAACTTTCTTCCCCTTGTGGTAGCAAGTGAACGTGATACTCGCAAACTGTGGAGAAATATTGAACCTCATTTGAAGAAAGCCATGCAGACTGTTTATCTCAGGGAAATATCAAGGTAATTTTCCTCTATTTAGTATGCGTATTATTTCTGTATCCTTATTTGGGATATTTACACTGTTAACCTAAGTGAGAGACTCTTTTAGAGGCTCTCTAAAAGAAAATATTTATTCAGGAATAGGCATTGCAATGGGAATACACATGCCATAGTAAAGTATGTACATATTCAGGAGGTAAAGGAGACAAAGATTTTCAAAGGAAAAATGAAGAGGATTGCATAATGATTTTGAGATAGTTATCCTTGGCTATAGGCATAAGTAGCATGGGTGGTGCCAGTCTGAGGTTGGATAAGCAGTTGCTAGGCAGATGTTCTTACAGAAGTATTTTTTTTGTGCAAGATCGTGATGGCCTTTGTGCCAGGTTGTGGTTTTTGCAGTCTGTTGTGATAGTTCTTATTATCAGGCATTTATGCATGAGAACCCTCCCTTCATGGCCTTCCCTGGCTCTATTTGTCAGGGTTTTTAACACAAGCGACTCCATTTTTATTTTGACAACTTTCTCATTCCCCTTTTTGATCAGGATCTTTCTCCAGAAGCATTGCTCATCCATCATGCTGTAGTTAGGTTTTTATTGTCCCTTGATGCTGGGATGAACCTGTTCTGGGTTGTTGGTCTGATTGCATGTTGGAGGGAGTGAATGTTGGCTCGGAGTTAAGTTCAGTTTTACCTGTCCGTAAGCATTGGCTATCATGGCAAAGTGCTGGGCCAGCATTATTTTGTTAGGAGTTGTACTCCTGCATAAATTTGACAGGCAACAGGTACAAAGTTTAAAAGGAAAGTACAAAGTAAAATTTATAGTACTATGACAATCCCAGTTTGCATAATGCTTTTGATCCATGAACGTAGGCTTAAAGGCAACCAGTTGAATAAATCAAATGACCATGGACAGTTAGATGAGACATATTGTAACCATGTGGTCAATTTTCTTATTTTTTATGTATGAGTCTCAACTTCCCCAGAGGAATTTATCCAGGTACATCATGTAGTACATTAGGAATAGCACAGACATTTTTTTATTTAACCAATAGATAACATAGAGTAATTTTGTCCTCTAGTATCCCAAGACTCGGTTAAAATAAAGCAGAGAGTGAGCAATAATTATATTAAGGATGTTGCCAAAGTTACTCACTGGGTAGACTAAAAGACTCTTTTAGGTCACGCTCTGTCAAGTTACCAGTAGAAGCTGGAGGAAATGAGTATTACCTGTAAATCATGTGCAATAAGATACAGCAAAAGCTGAACTTTCAAGGTGTGAATCTGAGAAGCTTTAAGAGGAAAATTCTACCTTGAGAAATGAAATCGCCATTCTAAATGAAGAAGACAGCATTTCTGACCTGAAACTAGGGAATTAAATGAAGCCTGTAAAAACAGGAGAGAGATGCTGCTGTTTAGAAGATGGCTGTTAAAGAAATAGATTTTAGAATTAAAAATTAAATATCTTGCAATTTTTATTAAGATCAGGTCAATAAACGTCTGGATCATTTCCGAATAAGATAAAACACTGAAAAATAAATTGGTAAACACAAATATAAGTTTGTTCTTGGCTTCTTAAATTTTATAAAAGGACTAAATATATTTGAGTTTACCAATAAACGTTAAGTTATGGGGAAATATTTCTAAAATTTTAAAATCGTTCTTCTCTATAAACTACTTACATGTGATAGTTCAAAGTTTCTTGCTTCCTACATTTTCACTAGAAATTATGGTTACCAAGAGTTAAAAATTCTAATTAATATATATGTATATATATACTTCTATACATAAACTGCATCCCGAAAATGCATTTTTGTTGAGAAAAATTATGAGAAAGGGATAAAAATGCGTACTTTTTTAAGAAAAAGTAATTTTGCATAAATTTGGAAGGTTATTTAAGGTTGCTTCAAAAAGTGAATTTAAGAAGAAAACAAACGTAGCAGAGAGAGAGAGATGTGAAGAAAGTTAGTATAACAATGTATTTTTGGTAAGGAAGGTTAAAAAGAAAAGGGAATAACTTGTATGAGAAAGAATCTTGTGTGGTAAATTTTTTGTCCTGAAGTAAAATGACTCGTTATTTCTTAAAAATAAAGTATAGAACAAAACTAAAGATCTAAGCATGCCATGGAAGGTTTGTGTTAAGTTGTGATAAGATTTGTGAAGGATCATTTCTGTTTGTAGGCCGGGTTTATAGTTTTATAACATTTGTGTCAAACCCTGACAAAAACATCTAATAGAGAGAAATATAAAAATGTCTGCCAGTAAACCCAGCCAAAAAGGTATGCTAACAATTTTGAAGACATTTCTATTTTTATTTTATCAACAAATTTAAAACCAGGTTATTTATCAAAGATTTATTTAAGGCACATGAACTAAAAGACATTTGGATTAATTGCTACGAATTTTAACAATTTTTATGAGTGCTCTCTTATCTAAGCCAATCTGAGTAGTAGAATTCCTTAAGGGGGTTTCTGGCTGACTATGCCAGATTTTACCATGTAGACATGGCATATAACAACAAAGACCTTATAGCTCTCATTGTAGAATTTTAGTCTTGAGTAGCAGAACATAGTAATATAAACTCACCAATTTATAAAAGGACAGTTGAATCCAAATTATATATCTCGTAAAAATAGGACCTGTTCACATGGCTAAACTTTATTTGCCCTGATAGATAATTTATGAAGGCTATGGACCAAATTTTTGGTAAAGCAGTTTTCAGAACAGTTTGATTAAAAAAAAAAACCCTTTTTATCCCTCTTTTTAGTTTCAAAGGAGTTTAAATATTCAAATGTTTGTATTTTAGCTAGGACTAGCTGAGTTGTATAAAAAAAGCAAAATCTCTAAGCGGCCTTGAATTAATAACAAATCTACATATCTGTCTTTTGTTTGTTCATCTAGTTTGTTTAATTAGTCAATATGGATGGAAAAGCATTTTAGCAAGGTTTTTTTTTTTCCTTTCTTTCTTTTCTCGCCTTTTTCTAGTCCCCTGCATGGCAGACAAAGCAATTTTTTTTTTTTTTTTTGAGACAGAGTCTCACTCTGTTGCCCTGGCTAGAGTGAGTGCCCTAGTGTTAGCCTAGCTCACAGCAACCTCAAACTCCTGGGCTCAAGCGATCCTCTTGCCTCAGCCTCCCGAGTAGCTGGGACTACAGGCATGTGCCACCATGCCCAGCTAATTTTTTCTATATATTTTTAGTCGTCCAGATAATTTCTTTCTATTTTTTTTTTAGTAGAGATGGGGTCTCGCTCTTGCTCAGGCTGGTCTCGACTTCCTGAGCTCAAACAATCCGCCCACCTCAGACTCCCAGAGTGCTAGGATTACAGGCGTAAACCACCGCGCCTGGCCGACAAAGCAATTTTTATGCCAGAAAGAGATATATTATTATTCTGAGCTCTAGATTTTGACCTGTTCAATCTGAGAGCCTAACTTGTATAAACATTTATCTAGCTCTTTTTTTTTTTTTAGAATATCCATCCTTTAACTGTTCAATCACTGTAAGCACTTACAAGCCCTCCAAACCGAAATTTACATTACCAAAGATGTTTAAGTTGTCAGTTGCCATAGAGCTGTTTTAATTTGTAAAGCCATTAATTTGAAAGTGTTTTAGACTTTTTTCCTTTCTTTCTTTCTTTCTATTTTGGCTGGGATACCATAAGTAGTGAGTTTATTTCAACACCAGCAGAAAAGTTAGCAGATTTTTAAATACAGAGAGAAAAGAATAAAAAATATTGAAATTAGAAGGCACTACATGTTACTCTATAGTTGGTTGCAGTTTTTTAACAGGCTTAGAGAGTTCAAATAATGGCCATTGAGCTCTGATTTCTCCTTGATATAATTTGCCAATCAGTTTAAAAATGTACACGAGAATGAGCCTGAGAAGAGAACAGCTGACTAGAATCTCTGAAGGAAGGTTGTTTTGGTATGCCTTTAAAATTTGAGGATCCTATTCTGTTTCTTATTAATCTCTCAAAGAAAATCCTATAAATCCTATCAGATAATGTCAGGGGTTTGGGCTAGTGTTTTAGAGGGTGGCAACTGTCCTAGTGACTTTTAATTAGCCTTCTGGTGTCTGCCATTTAGAATGTTTATTTTTGCTCTCAGAAGATTTTCAAAAACAAGCAAAGGAAAAGAGCCAAATCGTTTACAGTCATGTGTAACTAAACCAAGATAAGAGTGTTCACAAAAATTTTTGAGCCAGATATGCAGATCAAACAAAATATTAAGTTAGGCATACACAATCAAAAGTGAATTCACCAGAAAAGACATGCTTCACAGACAGAACGTAAATTCTGTGGAAACCTGAGTACTCAAGCCAGAAGGACACTTGTCTTTATACCAGAAAGAGCTTACCAGAAAAGACAAAAAAAAAAAAATCTTTTAACATCCTGGGAGGGATGCAAGGTCCTTTATTAAGGCGTCCATATCCAAATCAGATCCTGAATAAAGTCAAGAGCTTCTACTAAAAAGAGGGAGGGCCCGTTTGGCCTGAAGGAGGACTCACCAGGTCAGAAAAGACAAACCATGGAAGAAAGCTCAAAGGGTTCAAATGACTGTTGCACACCAGTTCGAAGAATCACTGATTCCTTCCAAAGATGATCCTCCTTCATGTCCTACTTCTGAGTCCAGATATGTCAGCCTAAAAAAGAGAGAGAGAAGCTCTCTAAAAGAAAATGATGTTTATTTGGGAATGAGCCTTGCATTGGGAATTTGCATGCTGCGGTAAACTATGTGCATATTCAGAGAGATAAAGGAAAACAAAGGATCTTATTAATAAAAGAAAAATGAGGATTATCTAATTATTCTGGGATAATTACCTTTGCCTACAAGAATTAATAACAAAGATGATTCCAGTCTGAGGTTGAACAGAGAATTGCTAGGTAGGTGTCCTTACAGAAAGAAATATTTTTTGTGTAAGATTGCTGTGGCCTTTGTGCAAGGTTGTGATTTTTATGATAGTTCTTGTTATCAGGCATTTACGCGTGAGAAACCTCTCTTCATGGCATTTGCTGGCTCTGTTTGTCAAAGTTTATAACACCATGTTACTCCATTCTGATTCTGACAACTTTCACAGCTTTAGTAAAATGTATGTGTTTTCCTTTACCTTCTTCACGTTGGAGAAAAAAGTTATGGAACTCTTGCAGATTTGGATCATTTCTTATTTGGGAAAAGATAAACAATTTTTAACCAGTATATTACACAATTTGAAACAAGGCTTTTTTTCTTTTTAATCTGGAAACCTACTGGAAAATCATTATTAGCTTTGTTTTTTTATATGTATGTTAGATGTTTGAATGACATAATGAAAATTTGATTGTAAAAGAAATGTAAAAGTCATCATAAATCTACATTTGTCTATTATTAGGATTTTATATTAACGAAACTGCCTAGGAGATGTGGTGGCACAGTGTTGTGGGAAGAATATGGTTTTGATTTCCAGCTCAGCCATTTTCTGCCTGTGTGATCTTATCAAGTCACCCAAAACCTCTAGGCTTCAGCTTTCTTCTTTAATAATCCTTAGAAGATTATCTACATAATGTATGTGAAAATGATTTGTGAATAATAAGGTGGCTTTCATTATTTTATCATTTTTCTCTCATAAATGCCTTATTCTGTAACTACTGACTTTGTTTACTTTCAATTTAATTAGCTAATTGGACTATAACTTAGGTAAAAATATAATATTATAGTTTCTGAATAAGCAGAAATATTACAAAGATACTGTTATTTCTCTTTTCAATAATAATTCATTTGTTGAGAGTTTTTGGAAATCACAGAATGGAAAAACTTGTTATCTTTTTTTCTGAAGATAGAAAAAAATGGTATGATTGTTACATAATAATGAAAGGACTTCCAATTTCCCACAGGAAATTATGGCCACCAGTTCTCTCCACAGAATCAATAAGGAGACCAAATAAAACCACTCAACCCTTGCCTGCAGTATAACTAGGAATTAGAGATTGCTACAAACTTCTATTTAATGTGTTTAAATGTAAGTAGTGAAGTAAACAACCGAAACAGCAGAACCAGCTCTGGAGCTCATGCTTAAGTGGAAAAGTCAAGCAGAGACTGCAAGGAAACAAGGAGAGTATAGGTGGGGCAGGAGATAGGTTAACTAGTAGTAGTGAAACACAAATGAAATCACCTGCAGAAAGAAAGTCCAGCCCTGAAGAGGAAATATTGAAAACAGTTCTGAAACATGCAGGATTAGAGCACTGGTTATTGGAGAATCAAAAGGGCATGTTTTAAGATTATGTAGGACCAGAGTTATCATGGCAGTCTGGGAAAGTACTGTTTTGAGAGGAGACAGGAAGTTGATTTGGAAGGGTGTGCTAATCTTTGGAGGTTTGGTTGTGAAGGAAAAGAAAGAAAAGAAGGGGTGGGAATTAAAGATTTCCTTCCTGTCCCAAACAGAAAGTGACAAAATCAGAAGTTAAGCCAATCCTTCCCTCTCAAAATGGCACTATGTATTGAAAAAACCATTCCATTATTCTTAGCAGTTTAGAATTAAAAAATCTACTGAGCCACCCAAAACCTCACTGCTGCATTCCTAGAATCACCTGTTATTGCTGAAACAGGCAAACATGAGGCATTTCAAAATGAAGAGAAGACAAAACAGAAAAGCCATATAAAGGTATTAAGAAAAGAAGCAGAAAATGTGAATAAAAACAGTTTAGCTGATGAAAATTCCCCCCTTACCACCCAAAATAAAGCAGAGGAAGACTGCAACAAAACACCCTGACCTGATTTAAATTTTTTTAAAAAGCATTTTCAGATATGAAAATACTTTAAACTGGAAATTCAGCAATCCCGAATAAATGGACAAAGAACAGGAGGATGTGAAACAAAAGATGATCCAACTCAGGAACGAAGTTCAAGCAAAATTAGTTATCTCAGAAATGAAAATGAAAAAATAAGGTATCCAAGGGAGAGTAGATTGAACAGAATGCAATACGGACATTGATGAAAGGAATGAAAACAACCAAGAGAACAAGACTAAATAAAGAGGTAAAAGGTAAAAACAATCTAGTAGGATTGTTTAGTGATAAATTTGTCTAGTGATAAATTTGACAGACAAAGATTCAACATACACATAATTGGAGTTCCTGAAGACAGAAAAGAAAATAATGGATTGGCATTAAGATCTAAAACTATAATCCAAGAAGACTTTCCAGAAATAAAAGAAGACCTGGCTTTACACATCAACAGGATTCATCTTCCTAATTAATCCAGACTGGTCAATTCTGAGACTGTATTAGTATATTGCACTGTAACGAATTACCACAAATTTAGTGGCTAAAAACAAAACACGTTTATCATCTTACAGTTTTAGGTGCCAGAAGTCTAAAATGAATCCACAGGGTTATGTTTCTTCTGGAAGCTCTTAGAAAGAGTATTCTTTACTTTTTCCAACTTTTGGAAGCTGCCTGTGTTCCTTGGCTCCTTTCTCCATCTTCAGATCCAGCAGTGTAGCATTTTCTCTTCTCTCTGACTTCTTGTCTTCCTCTTAGAGAAAGCCCTGTGATTGCATTGGGCCTATCTAGATAATTCCAGTATAATCTCCCTGTCTCAAGATCCTTAACTCATTCATAGCTGCTAAGTCCTTTTTACCATGTAAGGTAACATATTCATAAGTTATTGGGATTTGGGCTTTGGCATGGGGATGAGGGGACATTATTCAGCCCACTAGAGACTTCTTTGTAGAACTTTTAGACTTTAAAAATAATAGGAAAAAAAAATCTCTGAGTTTCCAGGCAAAAAGTTAAGTCACATACAAAGGAAATTGAATCAGTAATAAAGCAAGAAACAAATGGAGCAACGTATTCAAGAAACTCAAAGGAAGTGTAAGCCAAAGAATTTTATGTCCAGTCAACTGGTCATTGATATATTAAGGCTAGAGAAAAACAGTTTTAAACATAGAAGAACTCAGGGAACACTGCTTGTATTTCCAAGGAATTCACTAGTGACAACCTCGGTGTAACAAAGATGACGGGGAAAACTTTAGCAAAAGCATTGATGGTGAAGATTGAATTAATTTTAGCTTAAGACTAGAGTAAAGGTAGAAACAAGAGTAGAAGAATAGTATATAAATATTATATGTTCTGACAAGGTGGGAAATTACAACATAAAAAATGGGAAGAGAAGGAAAAAAAGAGGAAGGTAGAATAAAATCATCTGTTGCTATACAGGTAAGAGATGGGAGTCAAGGAATACTTCAAAAGCTAAAAATATTTTTTTAAAAGAGTATACTCAGAGACATCTCAAACCCATCCTTATCCTTCCACCCTGTTCCTAACCACGTGTATAGTTTCTGGTTTATCCTCCATATTTTTTTTTTTAAATATACATATATATACAAAAGCACCTTCTTCCCTTTGTTAAGATGAAATTTGTAATATGGTTCTTTAACAAAAGGTATAGAGCACAGAAATAAGCATTGCTAATCTGACTTCCTGCCTCCCTGAAGCATTCTGAAAACCTTTTTTTTAAATGAGTGCATTGTGCCCATTTTGCCCATTTATTTTTATTGATATGAAGGATATATGTTTTATATATATACTCCATCATATTATTTTACTTATTTTCCTTTTTTTTTTTTTTGAGACAGAGTCTCACTCTGTTGCCCGGGCTGGAGTGCCGTGGCGTCATCCTAGCTCACAGCAACCTCACACTACTGGGCTCAAGTGATCCTCTTGCCTCAGCCTCCCGAGTAGGTGGGACTACAGGCATGCGCCACCATGCCCGGCTAATTTTTTCTATATATTTTTAGTTGTTCAATTAATTTCTTTCTATTTTTGGTAGAGACGGGGTCTCGCTCTTGCTCAGGCTGGTTTCGAACTCCTGAGCTCAAACAATCCACCCGCCTCAGCTTCCCAGAGAGCTAGGATTACCGGCGTGAGCCACCGCGCCTGGCCTTTTACTTACTTTTCTAAGTGGTTGTTTTGTCTTTTTGAAAAAAAAATTTTTGGTATTTAGTACAATTTGCATTTTTGTTGAATTGATTACCTTAACAGCAATATCATTTATAATGCCCTTAGTCTCCTTTTTTCTCAAAATGTAGTATAAAGTACCAGAGAAAGTCTTTGAAAGTATAATGGAGAAATAGCATTCTAAGACTGGTGATGCCTACCGCTCCATTTGAAAGTGTTCAAGTTGCTTTAAGGTAAATGACTCATGCATTTTTCCACAGTACTGCCAGCTCCCATTCATCCATGCATAATAAAATTTGCTAAATTAAAAAATAAAAATAATCACATATTTCATATTTCCTAATTGAGTTTAACAATTGGGATAAACAGAATAAAGAAAAAGGAGAATGAAAACATAGAAGGCCATAACCTGACTCAGTAAGGTGTTGGGAATATATGTTGATTTTTATAGCTTTTATAAGCAGTTTGGACAAGCTATGAAAAAGACCCCAGTCATGCTTCCTGATTAATTTTAAAATTCTAATCTATTCAACCTCTCTTCATATAACTACTGTGACTCTGAATCACCTCCGGAAATAGTCCACATATATATTTATTTAGAATATTTGCGACCTTTTTAATAAGAGATCTCAGTCGAAATGCTGCCTCCACTATTTTGACACTTTTTAACCTTAGTCAAATTAGTCAGACCCTCAGTTTTGTTATTTGGGAAAAAAAAATGACACTTCCTCATAAATTTATGAGGATTAAATATAGTGTTTAACTGGGATCATAAATATTGGTCTCCCCCTTCCCTGTTAAAGATGGTTTTACCCTGGTTGTCCTTTTAGAGTTTTAATAACAACATTAAATGGGCAGTTGTTATATAAGAAAATCTTACCAATTTAAACTGTTTAGAAGTTGAGGTTGTAACATTATAACATAAAAATTTATTTTTACTTGCATTTATTAGAAGTAATAAATGCAAAAATGCCTTATAATTTGTGAAGCATTGTTCAGCTAAAAGATGGAGGAAATGATCTATTTTTAAAGGCAGCTCGTGGTACCAGGTCTACTTTCCACATAGGTTACTAGTAGCCCGTTAAAATTTCCCATATTGCTATATTCCCTGAATTTTCAACCAAGTTTGCAGATTTTAAAGATATTTGCAGTCAGGTATTGTTCTAATCTGGCATTATTTTTAAATTAGCATTTAAATTAGGATTTAACCCTGTAAGATAATTTTAGAGTTGGAGAGTGTCCTTGCAGATCATTGTATCTATTGTATCTAACTGCCTTATTTTGGGGGGAGAAGGTTATTGCTTTATTCAAAATCACACAACTAAAACCTCTGTCTTGGGCAGTCTTTTTTCTGTTTCTACCATAGTGTGTTTTCATATGAATTTGTCATATAATCATTTCATATTCTCAATAGTGTTTTTTGGCTGTTTAATAGTTTTCATTGCAAGTAAGACTAGAGTGGGGCCATTAAAATAGCATGAACTCTGCAGGCATCCTACACATAATAGATTTAGTTCTTAATTCTACTGTTGACTGGCTGGGTGTCCTCTGGCAACTTATCCTTTGGGCCTCAATTTTCTGGTGTAATAGCTACTTTGAAGGATTATTATGGAGTTTAGAATAGTTTATAACAATTATATCTAATTAGTAACTAGAATATTGGGAATTGTACTGAATGGTGGTTGGTATCATTTATTGGTTGATGCTTTTTGATAGCTTTACAGTTGTGATCATAGTAAAAGATTATTAAATAATTAACGTCTGGTTATTGCTTTGTAAGTTTATATTCTAATATACACTAAATGATTTTGTACAGATATAAACATGTATATTTTTCTTGTTTTCTATTTCATCAATAAATTAAAATTTTTCAGTTTTACTAAGGCTCTGTTTTAAGTACAACATATTTATTTCATTTGTTTTCAGTCCATATTTGTTCTTCTATTTTCTTTCAGTTCCCAGTGGGAAAAGCTACAGAAAGATGACACGGATCCAGGACAGCTGAAAGGTATCAGAGGAAATACTGAGACAGTTCTATAGACACTTTTTAAACTAATTATCAAGATACTGAAGTAATACTAAAGAGCATTCACTCAGTAAATAGTGTTACAAAAGAGAATTTACTTTTCAAGCTGTAACGATATTTTCATTAATCATTTTCTTTAACTGAAGCTACAATTTAATGGGAGGAAATAAAGTTTGAATGCCAGTTTTCTATTTTCTAAATGTTAGATTATATCACATGAAAATCAAATGATTTCCCGTTTTAAGTCCAATTATATGACAGTTTTATCTTGTATGTATATTTCATGAGTTTTATGGAATATAATCCAATTTGATGTAAACTCAGTTTAGGGGATTCACTTCTTTGATGATGTTTTGAAAGCTTTGTGCTTTTGTTTTTTTTAAGAAAATTATTACTTTGGATTTATCCCACATGGAACTACTTTTACTTTAAAAAATAAGGAAATATCTAACGTGTCTTTATTTTTTAAAAATGGTTGATGGTTGGAGAAAATGGTATGAAATGGTGATGTTGAGATTCTATTTTGTCTTTTTTGGTTTCTAAATGCTACAGATGCTTTACAAATGATTTCCAGTTGTGTGTTATAAGGGAAAGAGACATATCCTAGAATTAGAAAAACCTGCAATAATTGATCTGCAATGCCTTCTAACTCTGTGACCTTGAACCCAGCTCAGTTTTTCATTTATAAAATGGGAAAAATACCTAGCTTTAAGTTATTGCAAAGGTTTAAAGGAAAGCACCTAGCACAGTGACACATAGATATTCAGTAAATATTAGATCACTTCCCTTAAGAATCAATATTGCTTGACTGATTCCATTGTTTTATTTATCCATTCATCAATTATTTACTATGTACAAGACATTGTAGGGATACAAAAGAACACTAGATGTGGTTCCATCAACAAACAGTAGCACTTACTGGGGAATATTATTATTAATAATGTTATTTTTTTTTTTTTTAGAGAAGGTTTTGCTTTGTTGCCCAGGCTGGAGTGCAGTGGCCCAGAGCTACAGGCATGTGCCATCATAGCCTGCTCTAGTTTTTTAATTTTTTTATTTTTAGAGACATGCCCAGGCTGTCTCAAACTCCTAGCCTCAAGCGGTCCTCCCACCTTGGCCTCCTAAAGTACTGAGATCATAGGTGTGAGCCACCATGCCTGATTGAGAATATGATTTATATACAAGTTGAGCATCCCTATTCTGAAAATCTGAAAACCAAAATGCTCCAAAATCTGAAAAAAACCTGAAATCCAAAACACTTCTGGGTCCCAAGCATTTTGGATCAGGTGTAGTCAACCTGTATAATTAACTGTTGGCATAGGGCATTATGTTGTATGGGACATAAGTGAAATATACAGAGTAGGAATCCATAGTAGAGACAGATTTTTCTATTTTGATGTGGTAGGGGAACATCAGGGAGGGTTTTAAGGAGAGCATGGTCATGAAGGGAAGAATGGGTAGGATTTAGACTTCAGAATGGGAGGAGCCAAGCAAGAATGATAGATTGAGCAAAGCATATCATTAATGTTCATCACTACCAGCAGCATCATCATGGCACTTTAAGCACAAGGAGCAAGTCATTTTTACTAGAGAATACCCTGTGTAAGTCAGAAGAGATGCTTAAACCCTAATGGTAGTCTAATAAGTATCTTCATGAAAGTATTTTGTCGTGTAGGTCTCTCAGCACATACTCATGTGGAACTTCCATATTACTCTAAGTTTATTCTAATTGCTGCATACCTCGCTTCATACAATCCAGCAAGAACTGACAAGAGGTTCTTTCTTAAGGTAATAGTAACATACTTCTTTTCGCTTTATTTTTGAGGATCCTAGGAATATTTTGAAATTTCTTAACACTTGTGAATTTCTAAGGGGCAGAGAGTAGAATAAGAGATTGCTAAATGCATATTTAGAACTCATTCTCTAAAGCTGCTGTCCCCAGCCCCTGGGCTGCTGACTGGTACCAGTCCATGGCCTGTTAGGAACCAGCCGGCACAGTAGGAGGTGAGCAGTGGGAAAGAGAACTAGGGAAGCCTCATCTGTATTTACAGCCACTCCCCATTGCTTGCATCAGTGCATAATCTCCACCTCCTGTCAGATCAGTGGCAGTGTTGGATTCTCACGGTAGTGCGAGCCCTATTGTAAACTGCGCATGCGAAGGATCTAGGTTGCACACTTCTTATTAGAATCCAATGCCAGATGATCTGAGGTGGAGTTGAGGCGGTGATGCTAGTGCTGGGGACTGGCCACAAATACAAATTAACGTTAGCAGAGAGGTTTGACTGCACAGAGACCATAATGAATCAATTGTTTGCGGACTTATATCAAAATCCTATCAGTGAGTGGCAAGTGACAATTAAGCTGCATCTGGTGGCAGGCTTATAGTATGTATTACAATGTTATAGTAATAGAAATAAAGTACACAATAAATGTAAATGGAATGCGCTTGAATAGTCCTGAAACCATATCCCCACCCCCTACCCCTGTCCCCGGTCCGGGGAAAAATTGTCTTCCATGAAACCAGTCCCTGGTGCCAAAAAGGTTGAGGACCGCTGCTCTAAAGGCTTTAAATTAATATCACAACCTAAAATTTGAGAGAAGGTAGGTAGTTTCACAGAAGAGAGGAAATCAGGTATACCTTAGGTAGTAATACTAGATTTAAAAAATACATAAATAAGATTTTGTTTCAAATATGGAAGAAATAATTTTAAGGATGATAAGTCTTTACTGTTCTAAAGTTCTTACTGTAGTGAATGATCAAAAACACTCACAGTCCTTTTCTGCATGGACATTAGTTGGAGAAATCCCATTTTAGAATTGCTTTTCTTTTTTTCTTCGTGTCACATTTGCCTTTTAACTTCCTGAGAACTTTCCAGTCTCTTTCCTACCTTAAGGTCTTTG
Source organism: Avahi laniger (assembly GCA_963575035.1). Lineage (NCBI taxonomy): Eukaryota > Metazoa > Chordata > Mammalia > Primates > Indriidae > Avahi > Avahi laniger. The sequence continues at coordinate 25,530 of CAUYSK010077081.1, read as the reverse complement.
TCTATGTTCTGTCTTTCTGGAAATCTTCCCTTTTCATCCTTCAGGTTTCAGTTCAAATGTTACTTTGTCACAGCAGTCCTCCCTGTACAACCTGCTCTTAAGTGGGTCCTCTTTATTGTTTCCTGTTTCACATGATGTTTGTTTTCTTCTTTGGACTTACAATAATGTGTAATAAATTTGTGTGGGTGGTTTTTTTTTTTTTCTTTTCTTTTCTTCCACTGCTGTTTAGTTACCTGAAGGCAAGGACTGCATCTATTTTTTTCCCCCACTATTGAATTTTGGGTGTCTAATTAAATACTCTCAGCATTTGTGATGTGAATTGCCAGTCTCATTTGTGGGCTGAATAAAAACCCATTTCTCTTTGGAAGTTCTATTTTTATTGCAATAAATATGCTGTACTAAGTTAATATAATAAATTCTTTTGAATAAGTATCACAATTTTATTTTAAAAACTCTTTCTCTATGTGCAGAAGTAATCTTGCATTCAATCCGTATCTAAGTCAAATCATCCTAAAATATGTTGAAGGTTAATATATACAAGGTGATAAGAATAAAATTTTTAAAACTCTAAAATATATAAATTACTATTGGGTGTTATGTTTTAAACAAAACTTTTTAATTTTATTTTATGGAGTGGTATCTTCTTTTCATCTTAAAATTTATTTTCCTTAATTGCAGCATCATGGGAAAATCAAGAAAACCAACTTTCTAAAGAAACATGAAAAGGTATGTACATTTTAATGTCTCTAATGGAAGAAATCTAGGAATTGAAGATAATGTAGGAAATGGATAAATGTGTATTAGTCACTTTGGATATAAGAATTTGTTTGTGTTGATATGATACCATTTATAATATATTGTAATAGTTTTCATGTTGAAAACCATGATTGAAGACACTTTCAAGTGTACTAGTACTGGTGATAAAACTGAGTTGATAAAGTTTTTTTAGTGATTTAGTAGATGAAAAAGATCACCCTGAATTAATTAGTTTTACACAACTGATTAAAAGGAGATATTTTCTTCCTTTCCCCTTTGAAACACCCATAAAAATGACATTGAAGAAATAAAAAAGGTAAACTCATAAAGACTAAGTAGATGAGAGACCCTCAAAATTTGTAATTGCATAGTAGGTAAATATTCAGGTGACTAAGATCAGAGAAGGCTAAAATCTAAGTCCCAAACCAAGCTGATTTGGCCTGAAGAATCTGGAAAAGGGTAGGAATTAGAGGCACTGAGTACTTTTGAAGGTTAAGAGTAGGGCAAGGTCGACATTGTTGAGAGGGGCATTCAGACTGTTCAGATCACTTCTTCCACGTTGTACATCCAAACCGCTGCTGCTTCTCTGGCAGAAGATAGAGAATTTTGAACAATGGACTTTACACTATAGAAGCTGTGAGTTTCGTTTCTCACTCTTATTCTCGAGCAGTTTTCCTCAGTATACACTTCTAAATTGATAAGAGTTTTCTTGGGACTTTGAAGACATTTTATTGCTTTCTGGCTTTTATTGTTGCTGCTAAAAATTCTGCTGGTAGTTTATTATTCCTCTTTTGGTATCTTTGTATTCTCTAGCTGCTTTTAAGTTCTTTTCCTTCGATATTTTTAGTTTCACTGATACATCTGGGATTGAATTTTTTAAAATTTGGGATTAGTTTTGCTTTCTGAATTTGAATAATGATACCTTTATTCAACTCTGATAAATTCTCATTCAATTTTCAAATATTACCTCTTCCCCATTCTTTCTAATATGTCTTCCTGAGACACTGATTACATATATGTTAGAATTTCTCACTCTATTCTCTTTGTCTCTTAAATCTTTTACATTCTTCATCCCTTTTGGTCTCTGTGTGCTGCAGTATATTCTTGGTAATTTCTTCAATTCTGCTTTTATCTTCAGCTTTGTCTATTCTGTTATTTATATCAACTTTGTAATGTAAAAATCTTATTTGTAATTTTTAGAAGTTCTAGTTCATTTCAAGTCTATTTGGTCACATTTTTCTTAGTCATATTTTTCTTTAATATAAAACATAACTATTTTATATTCTGTATCTTACAGTATCAGAAGTCCCTATTGATCACATTCCACATTTTCTATTTTTTACTGAATTGTGCTCATGATGCACATTTTATGATTTTTAGTTGTTGAGTGAACTTAATTTTTGGAATTTTTGAAGCCTGAAATGTGTTCTCTTACACTTTACTTCTGTACAGGTACTTAGGAGCACCAGTAACCTGGGATCATTTGTGGTTTTCAGACTACAAAGATAGTGTGAATTCTGCCCCCTAGCTTCTAGTTAAAAATGCTCAGGGAAAGCTAGCTTCTCCCTTCACACAATGCCAAGGTTTGGCAGGGAAGTGACCTTACCAAATCCATTCATCCATAAAAAGGTGAATAAAGCTTGTCCTGTTTTCAAGACGGGTTTGTCTAGAAAAGAAAAACACATAAACACATGTTATGGTGATAATAGTAAAAGCTGTTGAGCAACTCTGAGCCAAACATTGTTAAGCTCTGCATATGATTTCATTTAATTCTCACAGTGACTTAATGCATGTGGTTACTGTCATTTTCCTCATATTCTAGATGAGGAAGCTGAGTATTGAAGAGAAATTAAGTAACTTGCCCAAGATTACATAGTTAATATGTGGTAGAACCAGGATCCAATTCCAGGACTGTCTAACTCTAAACCTAGGATGATCTTTACCACCATTCTTGAACTCATGCAATAGACAAATGATTAGTATCTATAATTTTTAAAGACTCATGCAAACCAATAAGAAAAAGACAAAATTCAGTAGAAAAATGGGTAAATGATACAAAAAGGAACCTGAATATCTGATAACAACACGATTATCAGCCTCATTCACTGATGAGAGAAATGCAAATTATGGCAACGATGAGGTATTTCACACTCTTAGATTGACAAAACTAAAAAATCTAGTGATTCCAAGGGCTGCTGATAATGTAGAAGAATAAGAGCTTGCCTATTCTGCAGGTTGACAATATTTAACGAAGTTAACTTGTGAATGTACTTTGTATTGGTCAGGATAGGTCGGGCTATGCTGCAGTAAAAAACTGCAAAACCCTCAGTGGCCTACCACAATAGAAGTTTTTATATTGCTTACAATATAACTGAATGTGAGTTAGGTGGTCCTTTTTATCTTAGTGATGTTAAGAGAAACATGGTGGCTCCTGAAGTTGCTACCAAAGGGAAAGAGAATGAAAGGATCCAGTGATTTGAAAGGCCATACTTGCAAATAGCTCATATCACTTCTATTTATATTCCATTGGCCAGGACTCAGTTAAATGACCTTCCTCTAACTGCAGGAGTGACTGAGAAAGGTAGTCTTCCTCTGTGCCCAAGAAGAAACAATATTGGCAAACACAGGATCGTTTCTGCCCTGTACTTTAATCTAGCAATCCCACTTACAGAAACACACTCATGTGCACAAGGCAAAATGTGCAAGATTGTCAGTCACATTATTATTTGTAATAGTGTGATAGGTTTTTAAAAGCAGATAGTCATAAATAAAATGGAATTCTGTAGGGTAGTTTAAAAATACAGTAGAGATACATGTATCTATATGGATAAACCTTAAAAAACATAATTTTGGAGGCAAAAAGCAATTTGGTAGATGTGTTCGAAATGATACCATTTGTATAAAAGGTTAAATCATGCAAACAATACTATATATTGTTTGTGATACTTATGCCAGAATAGGAGAAAAACCATCATGAGAGTACAGCAAATTCTAGGTAATAGTTCCTTTTAGGGAAGCAAAGGGAGAATGGGATGGAAGAGTGTTCAAGGTGGCTTCCATTTATCTGTAATGTGATATAATGTTTCATTCTTTGCACATATAGCACAATATTAGGATTTGATAAAATTGGGTGGTGAGTACTTTGGTATTTATTAAATTAACCTCTGTACTTTTCTAAACGTATGAAGTATTTGAGAAAAGCATACAAAATTTAAGACCTGGAAAATGACTTCTAAACTATCTCTTGGATATAAATAGCTGAGGTAAATATGTCATTTTGTAATTCTGAACAGGTATTTTTCTTTACAGTCATTCTTCTTTTAAATAGTTATTTCCATGCATGTATATATAGTTTCCAATTTTTTTTGCCATTGCTAAAATAGAGTACTTAAATTCTTACATTGCTGTTAAAATTATGTGCTAGTATAACAGGACTTGAGCACTGCAATTTTCTAATGGCATATAATTGTATCATGTGATTCTATGCAAGTGTGAACATTTTACAATCTTCAAAAATTTTTTAAAAATTTTACATTGTTTCAGGCTGATAGCTCATTCACTTGATAAAATATTTTATTAGTTTTCTAAGCTATGCTACTATTTACTATAATTGATCTGTTTAGAGCTATTGATGTTGAACAAATACATTTTCCAATTAGTGGTACAAAGTGGAATGGTGAGAAGTAAGCAGTAAGCTCTGGTCTAGGAGTTAGGAACCTCGTTCTGGTTATGGATTATCTTGACAAAGCACTTGGTGAAGTCACTTACCATCTGATTATAACAGCGAAATAGGTGAGATGTTCAGGACTGGGCAGGATGACTGCAAGTTCTTTAATTAATATTTGTTGGTACTAAGTCAGAAATCTTGAGAAGTATGTCAAAAGATAAATCATGATCATATCAAGTAAATGTTTAACTTAGAGACTAAAGGTTAGATGTGTTAGATTTGTTAGCATCTTTAGAGGAACTATATAAATATGTTGTTATTGGAAATCAATAGTAAAGAAAGTAAGTGCTCTTGTATAGGAAGAAAATCCATGTTCTTTTTTTTTTTTTTTGTAACAGACAAGCAATCATCTCCTTGGACCAAAACCATTTCCATTAGACAGATTATTAGCAATATTATATAGTATCGTGGACAGCAGAGTTGCTCCAACAGCAAATATGTTTTCCCAGGTAAGTTCAATCATAGGTTGTTATCTATCATCTTTGTGGAATTCTTTGGATAGTATAGTTGATAGAGTTTCAGGTGTTTAGATTTTTGGTCAGCATATGTTAACTGTTTTAACTATATAATGAACAATTTTCTTGGTGAGTATTTGGAAATTACAAATACAGAGTCTTTGGGGGTATTGAATTTGCGTGTATTTATACGTATAACCTTATGGCAGAAACAATGTTTCTGGTTCTTTTCGACAAAGGAATTTTTAAAATTTAATGATCATAATAGTCTTGCTGATTAAACCAGTTACTTGATTAAATTGACGAATTATAATATCAATGTAGTTTAATGAAGAAAATATTTTTAAAAATTTATTTGTAAGAAAGCAATTGCCAATGTCCTTATTCCTCATATATGTACTTTGTAGGTTGACGTGTTTTTTTTAAGTGATCTATTTTCTAGAAAAATCGAGTTCTCAAGATTTCACTAGGTGGCAGCAAAGCATAAAAATAGAAAATATGGCTGTTTTAAAAAATGAAGTTTGTTTTTTTAGTTGACATTTTTAGAAAAGCCTATTCATTAAGCTTTTAGCCATATTAGATTTCTTAAATAGTCCAGAAAACAATACTTAGCACTAGGCATAGGTGGATAGAAGAAAAAGCAAAATGATGTAACTAATATTTATTTAAAAGCAAAGTCATGTCAGATATTGCAATGAACATTTTGTTGTATGTATATATTTTTAGGGCGAGAAATATGTAAATAATAATATTTACATTTTAATTAATTCACTGACTAAATAAATCTGGTCCAAGAATAGATGTCAGACCTTATAATCTAATGTGTGGTGGTAACTTTTACTTCTTCATTTAAAGAAGAGTTTGAGTAACAAAAATAAATATAGTCACAGTGTTCTCAACATTGAATTTAGATAATTTTTGTAAAAGCATTTATACAAAATTGTATCTACATTTATTATGTACATCTTGAAGAAGGGTAGTCCACTCAGTTATTAGGCTACATAAATAGTTTGATAGGTAGCTAGCTAGCTCTATAGATAGATAGATCCTGAATGCTGATAATTTAAAAAATTTAATTCAGTTTTCATCTGTGTTATAGGGATTTTTTGCCATTTTTTAAAAATGCTTTGGAATTAAAGTAGTTTTTAATCAAACTTTACATTTTATTATTAATAGCTTCTTACAATATGTAAAATTTTTGTTTAGTTTTTGCTGTTATAATAACTCTGAAATAGCAGATATTTGTGATCTTTATTGCAAGCAGTTCAGCTTTCACAATATGACACAATGAATACATTTTTGAGAATTAAAGCCTAGAGAAGTGACGTAGATGGTGCTTCTGAACAGAGCAGGAAGGTGTTTGCATCACATGTGATTGTACTTCTCAGATACCCAAAAATTACCTTTGTGAGGGACACAAGGAAGGATAATAAATGTTTTGTTTTTTTTTTTAATTTCAGGAAACTTATAATTTATTCTGGAAAATAAAACATATTAAAATAATGTTTTAAGGCTGTAAATGAAAATCACCTGAACTCATATATCCAAAGGATAGCGTTTAGATTAGAGATTAAGAAAAGAAGATAGTATGATCAAAGTTACAGAGCTAGGAAAAAACAAGACACATTTGTGAACTGTCTCTCTGGTTTGGTTGGAACTGAATGGGATGGAATTGTAGTGTAGTGGTAGTAGTTATTATAGTTGTGATTGTAGTAGTAGTGCCAGTAGTACTAGTAGTCACAGAAATACTGCCACCACCATGTCACAGCTTGCTGTTGGTACCTTACATTGATAGAGCATATTGCCTTTTCAGAAATAAAATCTTCAACAGTTTTATCCTCTGGGAAAAAATTAAACAGGTTAAGGAAGGTTTCTGATTTAGAGATTTGCTAGCTGCTCTGAGGCTTTGACTAAGACGAACAATGTCTTTGTTTTCAGCAATGCCAGTAATGTAATTAAGAAACAACTTGGCCGCAAATGTATCTTTATCTGTTAATGAAGTTAAATTTTTTCAATCTGGCAGTTTTAGTTGATCTTTTTATTTTTTATCTCTTCTAATTAACATTTATTAATGAAAATGATAAATTTTGTGTGTTTGAAACATTGCTATAAATGAATTTGGTTACGTTCATTTAATAACAAATTATTTAGGAGCTTGATCTTAGCCATTCCCATTTGGGATAGGAAGATTAGAGAGTATATAGGCATAGATGCCACTGACCCAAGGCAATTGACCTTTACTTTTGCTTGGTCAATAAAGTATTCAAGAAAATCAAATAACATATGTATGTATTCAAGAACAAAATGTGGCAGGAATCACATCCAATAGAAGGGCATTTCTCCCATATGCCCTTTAATGTATTTTTCATCCCATTGACTCCCAATGACCTTTTCTATTTTTCTTCTTTCTCTGTTTATTAATCCATCAAAACTATATTCTTACCTGTAGGGATGTCAATTTGTATTTAATCTACACACAATTTTTTTAAGTGAAAAAAATGACCACATTTGTATTGGATGTGATTATTTGATTTGAACACTAGATGGCAATATTGTTACATTCTAGCTTTAAGGTGGCCTTGAAAAACATGTTTTTACCTATTGATAGTGTCTTTGATTTAACACTTTGTTTGATTCATTTGAACAAAAATAAAATTGCCTGAAAATATTTAATGATATAGGTGTGTGTGTATGTACACGTTCATGAAAATTTAAATAAAATTGGTAATGAATTATATTGCATGAATATTTTCTACCTGGAAGTAAATTGCTTTTTAGTGATTGTAATGTATCTGTATGAGATAATGTATTATTTTTCTATTTAATCTACATACAACTGTTTTAAGGATTTCTTTTATAGTGATGTGTTATTTTTATAGCTGGATTTACCACTTACATAATTATTTAAAACTTTTTCACAGAATAAGTTGATAAGTGATATATACATTCAGAATTCTCTTGAAGCAAAAGTTTATTTTCATTGCATTTTATTTAAATATATTCTATAATGAAATTTTAAAAATAGTAACTTAAAGAATCTTTAAAGTTTATTAAAATTTCAGTTAATAATCAAACTTATAATAGCAGTATTAGTAACATAGTTGTCATTCTTCTGAATTTCTTCAGTATTGAATTTTATATAAAATTCTGCTCATTAACTCTTCGATCTCATAAATAGGAGAATAGTAGCACATTTAACATTTTAAATTATGTTAATGCTCAAATTTATTGAACTTAAATATGATTTAAAAATTTTTTTAGGCTTTTAAGATCATTTCAGTCTTTTTATTCAAAGAAGATTAATGTAGTCCTTCTGTATATCCCTGAACTTTGTGGATGACAAAGCATTAATTCTGATGTTTGTTTTTTTTTTAATTGCTCCTCTCATCATAGAATGGATAAACTCCCCATTTACATGCAGTAAATGGGTAAGTTTATAGGTATTTCCAAATTTTTAATTTGATCAGATGTAGTCTTGAAGACCATCTTTAAAAGAATACTATTGAATCATTAATATCTCTTTTTCCAGAAGTATATTAAAGCCAGGTTATACTTTCTTATCTTTTTTTCCTTGAGGAAAAGTGAGGATTTGTTTGGAAATTTTTTAATGATCTTTTTCATTCTTTTGATAATTCTTTATTTTCTCTTGTTCAATCTTGCCCACTCCCTCTGCAGTCTTGTAGTTAGATGAAGGCAGTAGGAGTACAGTTCTGTAAGATGTCAGATGTATCACCTATTTTAAAATATTAAGCCATATTGCTTTTTCCCCCAGAGAATGAAATTACTGAAGAGTTTATTTCTAACATCACTGGTATAGGTTTCTAACGTGATTTGTGAAAGAGAAATTACATTTTAAAAAGTAGGAACATTCAATCATATATATATATGTATATTTATATCGTATCTTATCATTCATCTTATTTGATCAATTAGTATTTTGAAAAACAATTTTTGAAAGTCACTAGAATTCTGCCATTTAAAAGTTTTAAAATGATACAGTTGTTTTATTACCGTATTATAAAAAACATATCTGAATTAACGTCAGGAAACAACTGAAAGATAAGAAGAGCACAGTTCTTTTAAAAAATATTAATAGTTCTATGTGTCATATTGACAATTGGAATTTTTCAGTGACTAATACCTAATTTATGATTGGTTTCATATTCATAATTTAATAAAAAATTAAAATGTTCTTATAAATTTATTTTTATAAAAGCATGGATAAAAAGCATTTTGGAGCATAGTTTAATCTACCAACATATATATTTTTTAAATATACATTTCCATTTCTACTTTCTCTGCTTGTGAACTCACATCATGATACTATATATTGGGATATATTTGGACTTATTCATTACATCAGTTTAACTTTTCGGTCATCAGTCAAGTTAATCTGAGGTTGCAGAGAGATTGCATTTATAGTACCATTCAGGTAGCCTTACGTTTTCTACTCATTTAGGTGTTGGTTTATGAGCCATATAGAATATATTTAAACTAATTATTTTTTCCAACGAATTTATCATCAATCAGAAAGCAGAATGATAATTTAGTTATTTTATCCGTGAGAGTTTTTTGAAGCAAATACTTCATCAGTAATTCACCATAGCTATAGGAAGATGTTTTTGCTATACTGTACTCATTAGAGTAGCTAACGTTTTACTCAACCAAAACCAGATTTTTGGCATTTTTCTTCAACCACAAATAAATGTGTAGGAAATGTGTATAGTTTTTATTTTTTTAAAGTAAAGGAAGTATTTATTTATTTATTTATTTATTTATTTATTTATTAATGTTGAGACAGGATCTCTCTCTGTCACCCAGGCTGGAATGTAGTGGCGTTAACGTTAACATAGCTCACTACAACTTTGACCTCCCAGGCTCAAGCAATCTTCCCTCAGCCTCCCAAGTAGCTGGGACTATACGCACACACCACCATGCCTGGCTAATTTTTTCTTTTATCATTTTTTATAGAGACAGGGTCTTGCTATGTCGCCCAGGCTGGTCTTGAACTGCTGGCCTCAGGTGGCCTTCCCACCTCAGCCTTTGAAAATGCTGGGATTACAGGTGTGAGCCACTGTGTCTGGCCAGATTTTGTTAATATTTATTTAATTCTAAAACTTTTAAAAATACTTTATTCTCATCCAAGCTTAAATTCAAAGTCAGTATTTATCTTTTTTTTTATAGTTGAGATTAAATTTTTCTTTCTCTAAGATTTTATTTAACTAGTATTTACTAGGTGCTCACTGTGTTTCAGACACTAGATTGGGTAAAGAGAGTATCAAAGTGAAGAAATTGTGTCTGTGGCTTCCACAGCCCTTCATTTGTACTGGTGCAGCTACCCAGATTCTACCTTGGATGTACATTTGTATTTACTGGGAGGATATATATTAATTCATGCTGAAAGAACTAATACTTAAATACTTCAAGTGAATAAATAAAAATAAAATTTTTTTACATCAGTACTTGATTTTTCTTTTCTTTTTTTTTTTTTTTTTTTTTTTTGAGACAGGGTCTTGCTCTGTCACCCGAGCTAGAGTGCAGTGGCGTCATCATATCTCACTGCAACCTCAAACTCCTGGGCTCAAGTGATCCTCCTGCCTCAGCCTCCTGAATATCTGGGACTACAGGTACATGCCACCATGCCCAGCTAATTTTTCTATTTTTTATAGAGACAGAGTTTTGCTCTTACTCAGGGTGGTCTTGAGTTCCTGACCTCAAGCAATCCTCCCGCCTTGGCCTCCCAAAGTGTTAGGATTACAGACATGAGCCATTTCATCTGGGCAGTAGTCCTTGATATTTGATGACTTAGATATTTAAATGTCTTCTACTAAGTGATAGCATACCTGCTTGTTGAATGTTCCCTTCTGACATAACTTACATGAACTTAATATTTGGAGCAGTGATTGTTTGATATTAATACTTATAACTAAATTTTGTTAATAACCAATTAAATTTAGTTATGTTGGTATCAAACAATCTCAGTTGAAACTTGTAACTAAGGTTATGGACAAGTAAACAGTGTCTTGTATATGGCCTATTAGGAAATGTCTGAGTGGCTTTGTGTATAGGCTATTAGGAACTGTCTGAGTGGCTTTCTTAAAAAGTTGGCTGAATGCAGTGGCTCACACCTATAATCCTAACACTCTGGGAGGCTGAGGCAAAAGGATTGCTTGAGGCCAGGAGTTCGAGATCAGCCTGGCAACACAGTGAGACCTTTTCTCTACAAAATATAAAAAGCTTAGCTAGGAATGGTGACATGTGCCTGTGGTCCCAGCTACTTTGGAGGCTGAGGCAAGAGGATTGCTTGAGCCCAGGAGTTTGATGTTGCAGTGAGCTATGATGACACCATTGTACTCTAGCTAGCACAACACAGTGAGACTCTGTCTCAAAAAAAAAAATTTATATGGCTATATTTCAAATACTTTATACTCATTTATAATATGCTCATTATATCACTCTTTTATATACAGTATTTTAAACTGATTTTTAACCAAAAGTACTTTAAGCAAATATATTTATTTTATAAAGACTTTACTTATGATTATAAAACCTCTTTACCTTAAAAATTAATTTGCGTATTACATACTATAGTTCTATTCATATTTCTACAAAAAGTAATTAGATTTATTAAGTGTTAGTCACACAGCACTAGAAATCATAGTTGATAAAAATACTATATACAGCATATATTGATTTGGTTAGAATTTGAACCTTGTAAACATAAAGTTTAATATTCTAAAATCTAACTATAAAATATTTATATAAAGTGATTTGAGTCTGGGTATTGTCTTGACAGATGTTAAACTTGGGACTGCAAGGGACTGTTTTCCTTAAAACAATTCCATGGATACTAGAGCATTAGAAATGTGAAGAGCTATTCCTTTGCAATTTCTCTGTGCTCTTATACCAGCATTCCAGTGTTTCTGTAATATACAACTGAAATACTTGATGCTATTAAGTTAAATTATGTAAATCACAGAAAATAGCTTGAATGCTAACATTTTCTAATAATCTTACTATGTTTTTTTCTTAACCACGACTGAGATCGTGAGGCATTCCATTCCAAAGATGGTAAAGGAGCCTTACTTAATGCCTACTTTGCTGATGAATAGGTCAGCAGGGATGCTGTTTGATAGAGGCTGCCTCTTCTCTAGCAGCTAAGAGCATCACCGCCATGATGCTCAGTCTCCACTGGTGCAGTAAATGAGATTCTCAAATCTCCTACTACCCCTGGTGTGGATATATTACTGTTCTGCCATCAGACCACTCTCAGTAGGTGTCCATTTCAAGAGATTTTTTACAAAACTGTTTTGGGATGCTTTATGTTTGAAAAAGTGTAAAGTTGATCTATGATTTTCACTAGCCGCACCATTGTTGTAAGGAATACTAATATTAATCATTACAAAGAATTATAAAAAGGATGGCATATTTTATTATACTGCCCAGGGGTAAAAGGTAGTTTTTCTTGTTCTTATTTGTAAGAACAGTGTATTCCCATACTTCTTGTCTTCCATGAATCTGATGTTAAATTTCTTAGTGTAACCACATTGTCTTTGTGAGTATATCAGTCCAGCAGTAGACATTTTTACTGAACTGAAGAAATATGGAACCATTGCTTAAGGGTGACATATGAAATACTGCCTAAGGGATTTTAAAAATTTATATAAATTATGCTCTCTACTTTTTTATAAAATAATACATTGGTACTTTACTTTTGTAGGCAATATTTTACAACTACCTTTCTCAAAATCTAGTATTGCTTCCATTAAGTATACCAAATGTATATCCTTTATTCACATTTTTCAGCAAAGTATATTTAACACCAATAAATTCTATTTGACTTGGCACATTTTTTGATGAAAGTACAAAAAACGTTTATATGGATATGTGTTTGCAAATGCGTATTTAAGAGACTCCATACTGTTAATATAGTGACTATATAGGCAAATACATATATTAATAATGATCTTCTTTTCAGCTTACACTTTTTAATTCCATTATCTACAGAAACCAAGTCTACATTCCATACCGTTTCTTGTAAGGTCCTTCGCAGTCTGTCCCCAATTTCTGCCACTTTCGTTATACACCATATAAACCACTCATAATAAGCTGTTTCCTTTCTGAAAGCAAACAGATTTTTCATGATTTTGTATTACTACATGTGCTGTCTCCCTGCCACCACTGAGCTCTCTTTTATGCTTCACGGGCCATCCCCCAAATGCCATTTCTCAATGAATCTGCACTTTGACTCCTTTCCTATTAGTTCATTTCCTTCTCTATAATCAGACAATTGTGTTTACAGATATCGCTAACATAGCACTCATATTGTGTCATTATCATCTTATACGTTTTGTTTCCTACTACCCTGAATTCTTTGAGGGCATAGACCTTGTCTTTTCATTTTTTTAGATCTCTTGCACAATGCCATGAACGTGGGATTCACGCACTAAATGACTTCCCATTCTCCTAACATGCATTTATGGTCTTCCTGGTTCCTAAAGGTTTGCAGTCAGTTGCATCCTAAAAAGTTGCAGAGATTAGAGGTGCTGTCTTCAGTTCATCTATGTATAAACAGACATGCCACTTTTTGTTTATCTGAGCATATTTGAAGACTAACAATTCTTTCTCCTTTTGGGGGGAGGACAAAAATTCATGGTGGTGACTTAAAGTTGAACTGCTTTGACAGTATTTGCCTATCTCTTCCATGTGCTGCACTCACCACCTCTACTTTGTGTGTATACAAATGTCAGTTGAAGTCACTTGATACATGCTATGAACCATCACATCTCCTGAAATCAGATCATATGTAGTACTTGTTGGATTGTATGGAACTCATACACACATTTCACATGTTGAATTTGTTTATTTAAATAATTTAATATGTTTCAGATTTTAAAGCTCTCTAGGACAAGCAGGATAGGGTATTTCATAAATCAATTAACATATATCCCAACTTATGAAAGTATGAAAATAATGAGCATGTTAAAAATTAATTACAGTTGTAAATTGATTTCCTTTTGTTGGCAGAAAGAACAGTTTATTAGCCCAGGAACAGGTTCACACTGTTTTTACATCAAGCATTTCCAGCTGAAGCTTGTTAGTGACTGCCTCTCAGATTAAGAAAAAAAGATCCTCACTGTGGTACACGAACTCCTATTGTTAAGACACAAATAATCAGCTCATCCCCTACATGGATGAGAACAAAGAACGTAATAGTACACAGAGCAAAGATTAAACAAATTTTGCATAACCCCATTTAAGGTGTAAATCTAAAAATATTGCACATGTAAGGAGGTTTTCATTTTTTATTTTTCTTTGTGAATGCCTGTCATTACATAGGAGCTAGTCAAAGGAAAAGGAATATACGCTTTGGTTTTTTTAATCAGGTAGATAATTTTAAGCTAAGGTAAAATAAAATTCTTTAAACAGTGTCAAAATGCTGCTAATACATGGAAGCCAGAAAATACTATTATCTGTGATAGTAGGATGCTTCAGATATTTAGGGGGTTCATTTATTCTTAAACATGGGATAAAAAAACAGAATTTTTATTTTGAGGAAAAACATCAGTAGAAACATATGACTAAAAACTTAGAGGTAAAATCACTGACTTTTAGTATAGTTTTTAAAAAAGCAACAAAACTTCGTTCTGTATATTCTAGCATGAAATCTAAATCCTTACTTTGAAAAAGCAAATCCACTCCCTAGGCTATTCATTTGAATTTTATTCATTTGACTTTGAGCTTGACAAAATAGACAAGAAAAGTACCTGTGGAAAACAGTATATACTCCCCTAAAATCTGAACATTATTAGCAAAAGAATATGTCTTCACAGATTATAGAAACCTAGAAAGGGAGTAATAATTTCCCCACAACTTTTAAATTTACTTAAATAATTGAAATGAGTTTTCTTGAAAATGCTTCTAGTGTTTCAGGAAAGACCTTTTTATTACCTTTGCTTTTTAAAGATTTTAATATTTCTCCTCATCTTTAGTACATTCAGCCATTATATATTTTGTATGATTTGTGTTGTGAATCTCTTTGTATATGATCTTTAATCCACAAATGTATAAGCAACTTTGGGATACCATTTTCAGTGTTGTCCAATAATTTCAGATTTTAAGAAATCATGCTTTTCTCCTCTACCTTATTTATCTTTTAAAAATTAAACCTTAAAAATAGTGATTTTATATCTAATATAATATGTAATCAAATTCATGAAGAATTAACATATCATTAGATTAAATGAATTCCACATTAATATTTTACTTTTGTGACATCAAACCCCATACATTTAACAATTTTGTTCATAGGATTGTTGGTTGCTACTTCTCAAAGCTATTTTTTTCAGGGGCAGGACATTTGCCTATACAGTATTGAGATACTTCTTTGTCCATATTGCTACAATTTCATTTAAGATTTTTTTCTCTATTTTACCTGGTTTCTAATTTCCAGCATACTCACTCAAGTGTGGAATGCTGCCAGAGTTGTCATTTTACTCACTCTTCCTTCTTCCATAAAACTTTCTTTAATCTGTATCAACTCAGTTACCTCTTCTCTGTATTCTGCAGCTCCCTGTTTGGGATTATGTAAAGAATATGGGCTTTGGATTCAGATGATATTCAAATTCAGTGCCTCTATTAACTCAGTGACCTTGAGCAATTTACTTACCTTTCCGAGGTGGTTTCCTCATCTGGAAAAAAGTTTTATTTCTAGTATCTAATCATGGGAGAGTTGTGGGGATTGAAAAAATTAAAGTGCCTAGCACAGTGTTTGCCATAGAGCCGGGATGCAATGATAAATTCTAATCCTTATTCCACTAATTCCTTATAGTCACTAATATTATTAATTAGTTCCCATAGCTCTCTTTTTTTCCCCCTCTCTCAAGTTTTGTCCATATCTTCTGCTAGAACCTGAGGAAAGGAGTGAATACCAATTTATATATGTGCCATTCTCAGGAATTTTGAAAGACAGAAGAAAAGATAAAAGCTCACAGACTAATACTGAGGTTCTTTATTCACAGTAGTAATAGCCTTAACAAACCACTTTCTAATATTCATCAACACCCAAAGTGAGGCATTGTTTTGGCTAAACATTTTTAGTATGTTGAATATTAAAATTCAGTGCTTAATTTAAAATGTATCGTTACCATTCTGAAATATGTTCTAGTAAATCTCGAGCATGGCATATGTGTTGAATTATTTTTCATTGGGGCTTTTGGATTAAGTAATTTTGAAACAGTTTGTTTGGAGTGACTGACTAGGGACTGATAATGCCAATCATCCTTTTATGATGTCTTTGTTCTCATCCATTAAATGAGGCATTGATCTCCAAGGTTCCAGTCCTGTTGAGCTAGCTCAGAATTTTATTTTGAAATCATTTTTATGTTGGAAAATGTTACTTTTTAATAAATTTGAAGTGCATTTGACTTTTATGGCCCAAAAGCAAGCAAGCAAACAAACAAAAAGAGAACTTTCACCATTTTAAAAAATAAAAAGAATTTGGGTATATAGAACGTTAAGATTTATATAACAACAGTTTTGTTATCATTATCCTGTGCGATAAGAGAGGTAATAAGTTTAACTAGCAGTAGGTTTGTGGCAACCTTTATGAGCTCACAGCATGAAACTGGTAGCTACAAATTCTGCTTGAGGCTGAGCCACAAGTCAAAACTAATCATCTGCCTTTAGGTAGGAAAAAATCTATAATCTATAAATGTTTTAAAACCCACCCCAGTGACATATCAATATTGAAATGATTAACATTTTTTAATCTTTACACTTTAAGCCATGTTTTATCAAGTGTTTTTTTTTTAAAGTCTTACATAGAAGGGTTAAAAATGTTTTTATTTTTACAAGTGGATTTTTGTAGCTTTATAGGTACTTATGGATAAAATTTATTCTTATAATAAGTTTATAAGGTCTTTCTCAAAGCCCTCTGCATTTTGAGTACTTATCAGTGTTTTTATTTTTTAACTAAATGATTTTTGAGATAATTATAGATTCATATGCAGTTATAAAAAAATAATACGGGCTTTCTCTTCCTGTGTGTCCTTCACTATTTTCCCCCAATGGTAACATCTTGCAAAACTGTAGTGATATATCACAACCAGGAAACTGACATTAATACAATCTACTGATCTTATTCAAATTTTCCCACTTCTACATATATTCATTTTTATGTCTATCCGTGCATATTTGATAATATGAAATTTTATCCCATGTATAGTTTCATCTGTCTACCACCACAGTCAAGCTACACACCAGTTTTGTTATCATAAGGATCCCTTCTCTTGCCCAGTGATTACCATAACTCCCTCCCTCCCTCCCTCCATTCCTCCATCGCCTTCCCCTTCCCCAATTCTGGCAACTGTTAATCTCCACTTCTATAATTTTGTCATTTTAGAAATTTATATAAGCAGAATCATATAGTATGTAACATTTGGGAGTTGGCTTTTTTTTTTTGACTCAGCATAATTAATTCCTCTGAGATTCATCCAAATTAATTTGCATGTATCAGTACTCCATTCTTTTTCATTGCTGAGTAGTATTCCATAGTGTGGACATACTAGAGTTTGTTTGACCATCCACTCATTGAAGGACATCTGGGTTCTTTCCAGTTTTTTTGCGATTATGATTAAAGCTACTGTGAACATTCATGTACAGGTTTTTCTGTGAACATGTAGTTCTCTGGGATAAATGCCTAAGTGTGCAATTGCTGGGTAATATGGTAATTATATATTTAGTTTTATAAATGATATCAATGTTTTACCATTTCAACTGAAGTCCATGTAGGTCTTTTTTACTTTCCCATTTTTCACATATTGTTTTGAGTATCATATGGTGTTATAACTTTTAATCAGATATGTTTTAGAAAACTCATGAGGAGATAGTCTATTGTCTTAATCCATATATCCGCTCTGTCAGTTGTTCCTTTTTTGGTGTGTGTGATGCTCAAAGTTCCTTCTTTTATTGTTTCCTTTTTGTTTGAAGAACTTCCTTTAGCCATTCTTTAAAAGTCTCTTAGTGATAAATTCTTTAGTTTTCACTTGTTTGAGTGTGTTTTTATTTCTACTTCATTCATGAAGGATAGTTTTGCCAGATACAGAAATTGCCAGTGCATTTTGGCAGGATGCCTCTTCAATCCAGGGAAGGAATGAACCTGCCTGGGTAGACTTTCTATTGCTGAATTGTGGATTGGGAGGTGCAAGGGATAATTTACCTTCTGCTGTGGGTGGGAAGTTACAAGACTCCCTCTGTTATTGTTCCTCCAGTCCCGCAGTCCCTAAGCAGTCCTTTTCTGTTTCCACCTTTCAGATCCCATTGTGGTTGCCTTGTGTGTAATTTTCAGGATTGATTGTCATACTTAGCAGGGAAGAACAGCACATGTATACCATCTTGTCTGGATTGGAAGTCCTTCTGTATTAATCTGTTTTCTAACTTTCTGTCTATACTCTTCGTTAGTATTTGTCTCTGAAATATGTTCCAGGGTAATTCACAGTTCAATTGAATGAGAAGCCTTCTGTAAATTAGGCAGTGCTAAAAAAGATTGCAGAATATTCAAGTATATTTTACCATTATTATTTAGAGAGCTTTTTCCCAACAAAGATTAAATCCTTCTAAGGCATTGATTTATTGGCTGCAAAATATTCCAATTTATTCTTCTTTACTGGAACTTACGATAAATCACTTTCTGCATTTGGGGACCTAACAACTGGAATGACTGTTATGTATCTCTTTGAGTGACAGATTTGTCACTGAGTCCTCAGCAGCTAGATGAGAAAGATTCTGGTCCCATCTCTGCCTTATTTATGGATTCACATGCATACATACAAAACTGAAACACCACTGTGAATCTGAATACCTTCACTGTCTAGAGACTTCTGTCATATCAACACTGACGGTATCAGACTATTCGGGTATTAATACTTGCCTGGAGATCTGGGTTCATCATTTTGTCATGAACATTTAAAGTTTAGCAAGGAAGTAAATAAATATTGTACATGATTTTGCTCATCTTTGAATGCATAGTACTTAGAGTAAGTCCTCAAGAGTTTCATGGATATGTAATTGGAAATAAAAATTAAATAATTTAAGGATTGGATAATGGAGAGGAAGGTAGATATTCTTATATTTGTACATGTATAGAAATAATTTTCTGAAAGTTTCATATGTATTTTCTCTGAAAGTTTTCATTTCGTACAGTTACAAATTAATATATTTGAGAGTCAAAGTGTTGACACCTCATAAAATAATCTTTGTACTTGATTTTTTCAGTTTTACATGAGCAATATTTTAATAAACTAGGAAAGTATTTTTCAGTTATTGGTACATTTGCTCACTGCTTTATGTGTCTCCTGAACTATGTATTTGTATGTTGAGTTTTGGAGTGATTTTTGTATGATAAAGTCAGTGAAATGATTTTTTTTAAATGTGAAAAATCACTGGCCGGGCGTGGTGGCTCACGCCTATAATCCTAGCACTCTGGGAGGCCGAGGCGGGCGGATTGTTATGAGCTCAGGAGTTCGAGACCAGCCTGAGCAAGAGTGAGACCCCGTCTCTACCAAAAATAGAAAGAAATTAATTGGACAGCTAAAAATATATATAGAAAAAATTAGCCGGGCATGGTGGCTCATGCCTGTAGTCTCAGCTACTCGGGAGGCTGAGACAGTAGGATTGTTTGAGCCCAGGAGTTTGAGTTGCTGTGAGCTAGGCTGACGCCACGGCACTCGCCCCAGGCAAGAGAGTGAGACTCTGTCTCAAAAAAAAAAAAATAAATGAAAAATCACATCTTTATTTAATTGCTTTCTTTAGGTTTAGATTTTTTGTGTGTTAGCTTTTTCTAAATCAGAACCACTCACTTCTTCCACTACCCCCGCAAAATTGAACAATCATCTTATTAACATTTTAGAAGTACCTTTTGGCTGCTGCATCTTAAAGTGATGCTATATCCTTTGCACACTTTACATGATTAATTTATCCATGGAATCTTGGTAGAGCTGACAGTGACTTCAAAGACCTATTCCAACTTTTTGCCTTTGGACAGTTATTATGACTAATGTGGTAAAAGTAATAAAACTATAAGGTATCTGAAAATATTTTTGTCTTAACTGGATTAAAGATAGATTTTGTGTTTCTCTATGGAAAAATTGTGGAAAAAGAGTAATTTAGCATACAGTTTGGATTAAAGAATCTAATTAAATATGTGAGAGTATTTGAGTTACAGGAAAGTAGAAGTTATAAGAAATGTTATAAGGAAATGCCAGTGGCAAAGTAAAAGGTAATTAATGTTTTCTTCCATGTTAAAAGAAGAGCACTACCGAGACCTGCCTTTAATAATAAAGGGAATTTCATGTGTGATTTTTCAAAAGACTGTTACTAACCTATTTTAGTAAATGAATCCCTTATAGAAAAATAGGAAGAGTTGAGGTTAATGGACTCTGCCATAGGAGACTGTGTTAACTCTTTTCTATATATCTTCCCATTCATTAAAATTTCAGGTCTACTCTCTTCATGGATTTCTTCCTGTTTCCAAACTGGAAAGAACATAGAGTTGTCATATTGACTTTCAGCAACACTTACTCTATCCCAAAGAACCCTGTATCCCTTGGCTGCCCCTCCTGTTCTGTGTTTCATCCCTTCATAACAAAGATCTCAAGCAGCTTGTCTTATAAGAGATAGGAGCTCAGGGCCTACATTTTATCATTATTAAGTATATCTTTCTTTAAAACACTTTTTAAGTCTGTTTTGTCTGGTGTTAATACACCTTCATCATTTTTCTTTTTAGTTAGTATTTGCTTGATATATCTCATTCTGTTCTTTGCTTTAACTTTCACATATGCTTCTATTTTGTATGTGTCTCTTCTAAATAGTATGTCGTTGGATTTATTTTTTCAGTCAATTTTGTCTTGTCTTTGAAGCATTTAGTTTACTATACAATTGCTAATATAATTTTGTTTAAATCTGTTATCTTGTTTATGCTATTTGACTTACCTGATCTTTTTTTATCCCATTCCATAGGTTACCTTGTCATTTTATTGATTTGTTTCCTTTGCTGTGCAGCTGTTGAGTTTCATGTAGTCCCACTTACTTATTTTTGCTTTTGTTTCCGGTGCTTTTGATATTGTATCCAAAATTTCATTGCCAAGACTAATGTCAATGAACTTTTTCCCTATATTTTCCTTTAGGAGTTTTATGATTTCATGTCTTACATTTAAGTATTTAGTTTATTTCAAGTTAATTTTTGTGTATGGTGTACACAAATATTATTCTTTTGCAAGTGGATATCCAGTTTCCCAATGCCGGTTTTTTTTTTTTTTTTTTTTTGAGATAGGGTCTCATTATGTCTCTCAGGCTGGAGTGCAGTGGCCTCATCATAGCTTACTGCAACCTCAAACTCCTGGGCTCAAGCGATCCTCCTACCTTGCTTCCCAAGTTAGCTGGGACTACAGGAGCATGCCACCACTGCCAGCTAATTTTTCTAATTTTTTGTAGAGATCAGTCTTGGTCTTGCTCAGGCTGGTCTTGAACTCCCGTCCTCAAGCATCCCTCCTGCCTTGGCCTCCCAAAGTGCTAGGATTACAGACGTGAACCACTGCACCCGGCCTCCAATGCCATTTATTGAAGAGACTCTTCTTTTCCCATTACGTATTCTTGGCACTCTTGTCAAAGATTACTTGACCTCATATGTGGTTTTATTTCTGGGTTCTCTTTTCTCTTCCATTGATCTGTGTCCCTGTTTGTAAGCCAGTACCATACTGTCTTGATTACCATAGCTTTGTAATATAATTTTAAATCAGGAAGTATGATGCTTCTAGCTTTGTTCTTCTTTCTTGAGATTACTTTGGCTATTCTTTAGCGGTTCCATATGAATTTTAGGATTCTTTTTTCTGTTTCTGTGGAAAATGCCATTGGATTTTGGTGGTGATTACATTGAATCTGTAGATTGCTTTTGATAGTTGTAGACATTTTAATAGTAATTTTTCTAATCCAGGAACATGATTATCTTTTTACTTGTGTCTTCTTGAATTTCATTCATCAGTGTTTTATAATTTTCAGTGTATAAATCTTTCACTTCCTTGGTTAAATTTATTCCTAAGTATTTTATTCTTTTTGATACTGTTATATATAGGATTGTTTTCTTAATTTCTTTTTCGAATAGTTCATTGTTAGTTTACAGACAAGCAACTGATTTTTGTGTGTTGATTTTTGTATCCTGCAGCTTTAATTAAATCATTTATTCTAATGCTCTTTTGATGCTCATTTTTAGTTATCTTGTAAATATTTAGAACATCCCTGCGTGGCTAATATATTATTATTCTAATTTTTAGTTTTGAAAACTAAGGCCCGGATTGTTTAAGTGAGTAATCTGAAGTCTATTGTTAGTAACTAGCAAATGATAGCTTTTCCTAACTTTGTTTTTGATAGGTCTTTCTAATTTGAATGGTTTTTTTCTCTTAAACTATTAGGTTGGTGCAAAAGTAATTGTACCGCAAATTTTAAATCATTATAACTAGGCTCAAACATATCTTTATTAATCAAAATAGGAACCATACAGTCAACACATTTTTGCCAATGAGAAATAAGTTTGTTTATTCCTGTAATGTAAAAATCCATACTTCTGGATTTGAGGAACTCTTGGAAAGCATTTTCTGCATAATGCTGGTCATGGAAGTGTTTTCCCTGCAAAAAGTTGTTGAGATGCTTGTGGCGGTCGGTTAGCCAGAGATCAGGTGAATATGATGGATGAGGCAAAACTTCATAGCCCAATTTGTTCAACTTTTGAATCGTGGCTTGTGCAACTTGCAGTCGGATGTTGTTGTGGAGAAGAATTGGGCTCTTTCTGTTGACCAATGCTGGCCGCAGGCGTTGCAGTTTTCGGTGCATCTCATTGATTTGCTGAGCATACTTCTCAGGTGTAATGGTTTCGGCAGGATTTGGGAATTGCTTTGGAGCTTCTTCTCAGTCCAACTACTGGGCTGGTCCATTTTTCATTGCATGTCATAATCCTATCGAGAAATGGTTTCTTGTTGTGTATGGTAAGAGAAGACAACACTTCAAAATGATTTTTTTTTTGATTTTTGGTCAGCTCATGAGGCACCACTTATCGAGCTTTTTCACCTTTTCAGTTTGCTTCAAATGCTGAATGAGGGTAGAATGGTCTATGTTGAGTTCTTTGGCTTCAATGATTGCTCTCGATTGGTCATTGTTAACTTCTGATGGCTAGCCACTGCACTCTTGATCTTCAAGACTCTCATCTCCTTTGCAAAACTTCTTGAACCACCACCGCACTGTACATTAATTAGCATTTCCTGGACCAAATGCGTTGTTGATGTTGTGAGTTGTCTTGGCTGCTTTATGACCCATTTTGAACTTGAATAAGAAAATCACTCAAATTTGCTTTTTGTCTAACATGCTTTCCATAGTCTAAAATAAATGTAAAATAAACAGCACATAATAAGTCATTAGCAAAAAAACATAAAGAGAGATATGTGCATTAAAATGATATATAATGTAACCACATTTATTTAAGAATGTATTCCAGTATCAAACGGCAAATTTCAACAATGCTAAAGCCGCAATTATTTTTGCACCAACCAATATACTCTCTTCTGAAATTAGATCAAGCATGGGATCAGAATGAGCCAGGGGTGGGAATAGGAAGGAGATGATTGGATGATCATAGTACCTTGAGTGACAGCCAGACAATTACACCTCCATGGTGGGCATAAATTTGTAGCATGTACCAGACTTCCAAGTTAATGAGCAAGGAGTCCTTTGTCTTAGTGCTGTAGGCATACTGCTGGGTGCGTTCTATTGAATGCTCCCTTTATGATTGTTTTGCAGATCATCTTGAGTCTTTTAACACATTCTTTTTTTCTGGCAAGAGTATAATGCAGTTTATTTGATGTGAGCTCTCTAAGCTGTGATCACAAGTTAGATACATTTTTCAAAAGTTTTAGGCTGGGCACAGTGGCTCATGTCTATAATTCCAGTACTTTGGGAGGCTGGAGGACTGCTTGAGGCTGGGAGTTTGAGACTAGCCTGGGCAACATAGCAAGATCCTGTCTCTAAAGAAAAAAAAAATTAGCTAGGCATGGTGGCATATGCCTATAGTCTGAGCTACTTTAGAGTCTGAGATGGGAGAATCACCTGAGTCGAGGAATTCAAGGCTGCAGTGAGCTGTGGTTGTGTCACTACACTCCAGCCTCAGTGACAGAGTGAAATCCTGTCTCTTAAAAAAAATTTTTTTTTAGAGTTGGAGTTAGGAGACCTAAGTCCTACTCAGGTGACTTTGTGGCACCATCTAGTCATCACTTTGGGCAAAAGTCACTGAACATCTTAGTTTCTGCATTGGATAAATTAATCATTTGAATCTAACAGTCTCTAATGCAGGGGTCAGCAAACTTTTTCAGTAAGTGGCCACATAGTAAATATTAGATTTTGTAGACCAAGAGGTAAAATGGAGGATATTATGTATGTTCCTATGTGAGTAAGAGAGCAAACTCTTGTAATATCCTACTTCATTTGCCTGGGGTGAGTCATTCCAGATGGTGGGGCATGCTTTGTGCTCAGTTGCCATCAACTGGAGACATCACCGGGACAAAAGGGAAAGAGGCCTGGCAGGCAGGACAGGCCGGGTGGCCACCATGGTCAGTTTCACTCTCTGTCACAGTGACACCCAGGACCTGTGCATCCTTCTTTTTCTCCCAGAGAACCTCAACAAATTTCAAAGGATTGCTAGTATGAAGATCACATTCTGTGATTCCCCCCAAAACAAAACAAAAACACTAGAAAAACTCTATAACTTGAAAATTAAGAAAAACTTCTAAAATAGCTTTGGAACCAAAGAAGAAATCAAAATAGTAATTAGAGTTAAAATGGAATATATAACTACTTCCAAGGTAGTATAGTAAAATGATGGGATGAGAAAATATTAATTCAATACAATAAAAGACAAGAAAGGAGTGAGAAAGACATGTAGAAAAAGAGACAAATAGAAAGGTTGGCATAATGGTAGAAATAAAATTTTAGAAAATCATTAGATACGTTAAAAGCAGATGGATTATGTGGTCCACGTGAAGAGTAAAAGTTGTCAGACTGTAAAAACAAAATCCCACTGTGGGGTGTTTACATGAGATCTGTCCAAAGTTAAGAAAATATAAAACTTGAAAGTAAAATCATGAAAAGTAACATAAAAAAGGCATAACAAATAAAAGAATGCTGATATAGCTATATCAAGATTTTAAAAAATACACTGTAAGCCAAAGACATTACTGGAGAAGAAAAGGATCATTATATTAATATAATAATGAAAAAGTTTAATTTTTCAGCAAAACATAGTAATTTTGTATGCATTTGACAACAGAGCTTCAAAAATATAAAGCAAAAACAAATGGAATCACAGGAAGACAGACTCTCTATGATAATGAGGTAATTTTTTTTTTTTTTTTTTTTTTGAGGCAGAGTCTCACTCTGTTGCCCGGGCTAGAGTGAGTGCTGTGGCGTCATCCTATCTCACAGCAACCTCAGACTCCTGGGCTCAAGCGATCCTCCTGCCTCAGCCTCCCGAGTAGCTGGGACTACAGGCATGTG
>CAUYSK010077080.1:0-36030 GCA_963575035.1 Avahi laniger | reverse complement strand
AATTTCTTTCTATTTTTGGTAGAGATGGGGTCTCGCTCTTGCTCAGGCTGGTCTCGAACTCCTGAGCTCAGAACGATCCGCCCACCTCGGCCTCCCAGAGTGCTAGGATTACAGGCGTGAGCCACCGCGCCCGGCCCTTTCTCCAAAAATTTTTCTGCAAACTTCGAATTCTTTCTCTTCAGTTACCGAGTTTGCTGTGCTCAGTTCAAGATTGCTTTTATTGCCGCATAGTCTTGCAGGAGCCACCAGGCAAAAAGGTAGGATGATTGCAGGACTCATAGTGTTACTTTCTTTTTTCTCCGATTTTAGTTCTGTGCTGCTTATTTTTCAATGCCTGGAAACCATTGTTTCATATATTTTGTAAAATTTTCTGTTACTTATTTTGAGAGAATAAGTTTGGCCCCAGTTACTAGATCATGATTGGAAATATAATCTGCCTTTTTTTCTTAAAACACACTGCTCCAAATATTTACTGCCTCTAATATAGTTTCTCTCACAATATGAAAGGTGATTATTCCCTTCAGATTTTATGCTTGTGTGGGAGACAGGGTGTTCATAAATAAAATATAAAAAGCCCCTTATCAAAAAAGCCCCATATCAGAAGCCCCTTGCTTTTTACTGCTTTTATCTATTTTAATTTTTTATTAAAATGTACTGAGCCAGTTGGTAACAATATGAATTAGGAAGCATGAATGGCCTATATCTTCGAGGAATCCACAAAATAACTAAGTTTTAGCTAATCACAATGCACTATAATTAGAAATTAGAACTTTGAAATCTTGTCAACCACAGGAAATCAGTGGAAAGTAACTAAGAGTACTATAGTAGGGCAGATGATTAATAATATTTTTTAGCAAGAATATTTCCAAAAAGAAGTACAACTTCTTTGTTTGGATAGTTTGGGGTGTCATAAAGAAATCCAATAAGCTTGAATCTTGAGTCAGTCTCAAAGTTTTGCACAAGTACTAAAGAAAGAAGTCTAGTATTAGGCAGAATCAAAATAAGAACAAAAGTAAAAAGGTGTGGATTGCTGGTAGGATGGAGAAAGTGATCTGAGAATCAGGATAGCTCAAAATAGCAAAAATTAACTGTAACGCACCTCCTAATGATAGGATGTAATACCATCTATAATCTTGCCAAAGCAATTAAACCTGAGTATGATCAAAGCTCTGGCTCTGGCTGATTATTTGCAGGTGATAGAGAGAACAGAAAAAGATGTCAACCTGTACTGTGAGTATAAAATCAGCAAAAGTCAAACTGTGGAAAACCCTACAGGACAAATGACCCAGTTTTTCAACATATAAATTCTAAGGGAAAGAACAGAATGAAGGGGAAACCTATAGATTATAAGAAAGCTAAAATACGTATTGAATTTAGATTGGGTAAACCTAAACTATAGTGTCAAAGAAGCCACATTTGTGTAATAAAACCATTAAAAAACTCAAGTAATTGCTAAAAGAGTCAAGATAGTGGATACTTGGCAGGGAGCAGCAGTAATTGAGTACAGGCGTATGAAAGGTGTTTACCGTATAAGAATTCATTAACATATATCTGCTTTCCATGGTTTTCTGACTAAAGAATGATCACTTTCACTTCCTGAGCAGCTGATTAACTTCACACCCCAATCGCTTACTTTATTTGGCTTTCACAATATGGGCCACTATGCACCTGCCCTAATCACCCAGGGCCGGGTACCAGATAACTAGGGAGACCTCCTATGCCTCAGAACTTGAGAAATTATTCAAATTAGCCAATCCATAGGGAGTCCAGTGACATTTAGCTAACACTTTCCCTGACCACCACCACTTGCACTTACAAACTGTCCCTAATAGCTTCAGCTCCAGCTTGCTGGTACTTCATCCCCAGGTGCAACCCTCTGGGTGTGGCCTTCATGCAGCCTTTTCTTTTTCAGAATTTCAAGTAACAGAGCATCCTGCCCTTCCTTTATTTTGGTATCTTCGTATTGTGTCCTACCTTCAAGAGAATGTTTACATCTATTAAAACCATATGTAAACTCATAAACTTTACCTGTTGTAACTCTTCCTTAGGAAGTAGGTAGAGGATATGTGGCATTCAATGAGAACAAAGACCAAGATAGAAAGACAGAGGGTCCTAGAAAAGTGGGGTCTATCCCAAGAGATGGGTGCAGAGAAATATGAGGTTATATTTATAAAATAAGACAACACAGCAATTGTAAAGCCAGGAAAAAGACCAAGAGCAGTAGAAGGGCAGTCTATGGAGTATAGGAGGGTGAGATAATAATGCAATATGGTATTTGGAAAATACATTGACAGTTTATTTACAGGTCTGTTGGAGCAGAAAGACTCAGAAAGAGCTAAGGAAAAATGAAGCAAATGAAAGAAATGAAACAATTATTAACTGTGAGGGAAAAATCATTTTATAATAAAGAAAAATCAAAGTACAATTCTTGATTCGGTTGTAAAAATATTTACATATAAAGAATAATCTAACATTGACTAACCAATAGCCAATAGATATAGCTGCACCAAGAAGATGAAAGAAGGAAAAGTGACTGTATAAGAATAGAAATTTTAAATATAGTAAAAGGAATTCACTAGAAAATATGACGGATCATGAAAAAGTATTCAACTGTCATTATGTTAATTAAGGAGGCAAATACTGTACTAGAGGAAACAACTAAAAGAGAGTGTTTCACTCCAATAGGAATACAAAGTCAAAATAACAAAACAGTTCCACTTTCATTATAACAGCAACATACTTAGAATGTAATAGCCAAGTCACTGTTTAAAGTCATCAGGATATTCTTCTAATATTCTGGCTACTAAACTTTCTAAGCAATAACTGGCTTATATTGTCTTTTTTTTCCTTCATATTTAATTTTACTTTGCTTTTTTTTTCTACAGACCCTAGAGTTATGCCTGGACTTGCCCCCACTGAAGGCATGATATATGCTTGTATAATATGATCTAATTGGAGTATATGAAGGAGATAAGCATTTTCAATTAGTATCAGTGTTTTATATTTCTATTTTCTAAATAAAAATAAAATAAATGCACTTAACCTTTTTATGCAACCAAATAAATCCTAAATACTGCTTTTTCTTATCAGTTTGATCAGTAAAAGTGGATTTGGTCAGTTGAGCAAAACTATCTGCATTTAGATTTAAGAATCACAACAAACCATAGCATTACAAACCAACACATATATTTCAGAAATGCCGATCCTCCTGTTACACCATTCCTAGAGTATAGCCCATGGCTGAGTTTTTCCATTACAAACAAATAAGATGTTTGTGCTTAAAATATTGAATTTCTATTTTGTCCATGGATTCAGAGACCCAGAGGCAATGAGTCATTTTAATACAATCAAATAAAATAAACAGAATCATGTTATTTCATAATTAAAAAAAGCATACTGCTCTTTGCAAAAAAAAAATGTAGACAGGAAAGAAAAAAAGGAAAAAAAATGTAGACAAGGAGAGAAAAAAAAGAAATTATAATTATTCTTGGATTGTAATTATTCTTGTTATACTATTTCCTTTATTTTTAGCTAACAAATCAAAATAGATCTTTAAGCCTGAGATGCCCATTTTATAGTATGCTCATAAAACAATAGCTAATTAGAATATACATTATATATAATATATAATAATAATTCATTTATTTGAATAAGCTCAAAACATCTATAAAGGTGTATAGCATTCTTAGAACACAATTGGATCATTCAGTTTCAAATGATCTATGTAGTAGTATCTGAAGTCACAGATAGTATCTCAATTATTTAAATCTTTTGAAGAAAAGCAAATTTATGAATCTGACTTGGCCATAGATAAAGTTGGGAAAATGCCATTACCTGATGGTTATCTCATAACAGATGTAACTGAAGAGGAAGACAGAACACAGAAGGATTATCAGTGTCAGGGGAAAAAAAGGCTCTCCAACCAATTACGATGAGGTCTTAGAATCTGTGTAGTGGATCCAAGGGTACTAGAACTCATTTACAGTTAAGGGAGGACTGCAAAGAGAGCGTAAAGGGGCAGGTGAAAAGATCGTCTGTAAAGTGTTGAAACCAAGCAGATAGCAAGGTAGACGGGCAGGTTTAGGAGGCAAAGCCTAATGCCATGGTTCTCAAACTTTAGCATGCATGATAATCACCTGTATGGCTTACTAAACCACAGATGCTGTGTCCTAACCCCAGAGTTACTGATTCTGTAGGACTGGAAAATAGTGAACCTTACACAAAATCTTGGGCTCCCAGAAAAATGTGGTGGTAAAGAAATATCTTCTGCTTCCCAAACTTCCCCCACCCTTTTGCCTTCCAGGAAATGGCTCTTGCGTTTCTAACAAGTACCCAGATGATGCTCATGCCACTGACCCGGGAACCACAGTTTGAGAACCGCCATCACTGTGCAATGAAGCAGCCCCCCTTATTCATGGTCTTGCTTTCTGTTGTTTCAGTTACCCCACAGTCATCCACAGTCAAAAATATTAAATTATAAATAATTTATAGTTTTAAATTGTGCTTTGTTCTGAGTAGCATGATGAAGTCTTGTGCTGTCCTGCTCTGTGCCATACAGGACTTGAATCATTCCTGTGTCCAGCTTATCCATTCTGTGTATGCTACCTGCACCTTAGTTACCTAGTAGCCATCTGGCTCATCATCTGACATCATCACAAGAAAAGTACAGTACAAGATATTTTGAGAGAGAGAGACAGAGAGAGAAACCACACTCACAAAACTTTTATCATAGTATATTGCTATAACTGTACTATTTTATATTGGCTATTGCTGTTAATCTTACCAAGCCTAATGTATAAACTAAACTATAATAAGTATATATGTATAGGAAAAAACATAGTGTATATATATATATATATATATATATATGTGGCTCAATACTATCTGTGGTATCAGGCATCCACTGGGGGTCTTGGAATGTATCCCCACAGATAAGGTGGGATTACCATACAGTTGACCCTTGAACAACATGGTTTGAACTGTGAGGGTCCACTTACATATAAATTTTTTCAATAAAAGTTACACCAAGTGTGCCTGCCTCTACTGTCTCTCTTTCTATCTCCTCCACCTTTGCCACCTCTAAGATAGCAAGACCAACCCCTCCTCTTCCTCCTTCTCTTCAGACTACTCAATGAGAAGATCATGAGAATGAAAACTTGTGTGATGATCCACTTCTACTTAATGATTAGTAAATATATTTTCTCTTCCTTATAATTTCTTAATAAAGTTTTTTTCTCTAGCTTACTTTATTGTAAGAATATAGTGTATAATGCATATAACATACAGACTGTGTTAATCAACTATTTATGTTATCACTAAGGCTTCCAGTCAACAGTAGGCTATTAGTAGTTAAGTTTTTGGGGGGAGGGTCAAAAGTTATATGTGGATTTTTGATGTACAGAAAATCAATGCCCCTAACTCCCATGTTGTTCAAAGGTCAACTATACAGACAATTAATGGACTATCTGATTCAGGCCAAGGAGAAGCTCTTAAGTATGTGAAACCAGTAAGTTTAAAGTGGACTAAGTAACAGTCTTGTCAGGTATATATTAAGACCAGAATTAAGAATGAAGAAAACCGTCTCCTAGGTCTTTATGTAGAAGGGTGAAGTTACTGTGCAAAACATGACCTTATGGCCTTTTCTTCACTTGTAACAACTCGTCCTAAAAAGTTGTGTGATCCCTGCACATAAAGAAAGCTATAGGCCTATAGATCTGGAGAAAGTGAAGAAGAAAAGTTCTTTAAGATTCTCTAAGTAATCTTATACCTATAAAATTCATCTCTTATAATAAAATAGTACAGTTATAACAGAGTTGAATACCATAGGTCTAAGTACAGAGACACTTTCTTTGTTCACGAAGGCACTGTTACGTAGTTCTCAGAATTGAACAATTTCTCATCCTCTCAAATGAAAACAAAAAACTCCCCAAAACTCTATTTTAACTTGAAGAAACAAAGACAAAAATACCTAACAGAATTTATGCTTAAATAAACACTCAGCTGCATTTTAAACATTGCCTCTGTATTTGTCTTTCATGTCAGCAGAGTTAACAATTTGGGTGCTATATCTTAGAACAGCAGCATGGGCGTTCTCTCACATTATGAACCTCATGGCAGGACATTTCTATCTTTGGCCCAGTGTTAATGATGTTCCATGCTGACCCTCTTGTGTGAAGGCAAAGCTGCAGAATACAGCTTTGATGGCAGTGTTTACATGAATGTTTGATAAGCATCTGTCAGCTCCTAGCACTCTACAAGCCTAGGAACACAAAAGCAGCCAGGGAACCCTGGAGCTTTTGCCACCTGAAAGCATAATCTGTTGTGTTTGCTGAATTTCAAATCAGCATTAAGATTGTTCTCTTTGTAGCTTAGATTGTAATTTATGTATTATTTGCTCAAAAAATAGAACAAACAATAAAAGGCAATTACTTTGTCTAAAAAGGGTTTTGAGTATGGAGGTCAGAATTCTTTTAATGCCTACTTATCTTGCTACATTTTGTTTGATCCCACT
Source organism: Avahi laniger (assembly GCA_963575035.1). Lineage (NCBI taxonomy): Eukaryota > Metazoa > Chordata > Mammalia > Primates > Indriidae > Avahi > Avahi laniger. The sequence continues at coordinate 29,519 of CAUYSK010077080.1, read as the reverse complement.
AGACACAAAATATCATGCAGATTGAAACAGATTTGACAGGTTAAACTCAGTTTTAAAAATACTGACTGTGATCCTTCTTTTTCTACCAAATCATTATGCATTTATCCCTTGAAAGAAAAGGTGGTGCTCAGAAAAGGCTCTGCATGTACTGTATACAAACAGAGCAATCTACATTTTGTGTGTGAATGTGGGAAATAGAGAAAAGAAAAAAAATCCCACAATATATACATTAATGGGCTTGATTTTTTTTGAGATCTTCAAACCTTTATTTTGGCAATGTTTTTTGTGCTCTTTGTTCAATAATTCAAGACCCCTGAAATAGGACTGGAGACAACTTTTTGTTTTTGACAGCTTAGAAATATAATACGTCAAACTTTTTGGTGCCAGAAATATCGAGTTCATCCTCTTAAAATTATGTCTCTTCAAATTTAGTGGTATTCCTGCCTCAAAGAAGATGGATAAAATAGTTTACTGATGTTTGATGTTCTATAAATATAAGATTATAAAAATACTACAATTAGTATTGCAGTAGTCTATATTATATTTCTGTAATAAAATTGTGTATGTAAATATGCTTTCATTAATGTGAAGTTCCTCAAAAATATAAGACAGGGATATAATGAAAATAGAGGACAAGGCAAGACATCTAATAACCTGGAGATGACTTTCATCTTTCCTGCTGACTGGTTGTGTTAAATTGACTGAGTTGTGTGATCTCTCTCAGCATGATAAAATTGTTTGAATTTCCGGATCAAGCTATTCTTGAAGCTAGTTCCATCTCTTAGATTTCTAATTTATATGAGCCAGTGCATTCTTTAAAAACAACAATAATGAAAACACTTAAGGTAGTGTGAGGCTGTTTTAATTTGCAACTGAAAGATTTTTGAATAATATATAATTTTCCTTTTAGGATAAACTCACCAGCCTAATATATATTAGATATCCAGTTTAATTTATTTTGTTTCTTTTATAACTGATCCATTCCTTCTTCCTATTATGATTTAGATTTCCCTATAGATATGAGTCAAGATTGGTCATTTCTACTTTTTACAAATATTATAAATGTTATTTTTACGGCCTTACCAGGTTCATTGCCCACTGCTCAAGAGGAAGCCAATACACTGAGACAGCAGATAATTTAATATCACAGGTACTATGAAAGGAGACAGGAGGAATTTCTTAAATCTGCCTCCCTGAGAATTTGAGAGGAAGGGATTTTAGAGATAGTTTGGTGGGCAAAGTGCTAAGCAATTGGGTCTGCTAACTGGCTGGGTTCAGGGCAGAACCACAGGGGTGCAGACATTGTCTTCTTTGCTGAGTCAGTTCTTGGATGGAGGCCACAAGACCAGTTGAGTCAGTTCCTTGGTGTGGGTGGGTCAGCTGTTCCACTGGAATGCAGAGCCTGGAAGAAGGCTCAAAAACTAGCCTTAGGTTTCACAAGGGTCATGTTATCTATGGGAGCAATGAAGAAAGCTACAAATCTTTATGACTAACAGCTATGTGACTGCTGAGTAGTAAGCAATTATAGGAAAGCAAGCAAGGAAACAATGACCAGTCATATATACATATATATATATATATATAAAAAATATATATATATATAAAATATATATATATATATATATATTTCCCTACCACAGTTCCCACTCTATGGCCCTTTATTAATTGTAAAAGGGGCAGTTTCATTATCTTTGTAAATTGTTAAACTAGCATTCTGTATCTGTATGGACTGTTTGAGTAGGTATGTCTAAGAAAGGGGATATGCTGACTAGGATATCTCTCTCTCACACACACACGCACACACACATTCTGAAACATAGGAGAACTATCATAAAGTAATAAACTAATTCCAATTAATAAATTGGAATTCTATTTTATAAATTAATCCCATTAACAAGATTAATGTGTATATACCATTGGGGAATACCTTCCTATTGGTCTACTGAGTTCAGGTTTTTGATCAATCTTTTAAGGATCAACCTTTATATAGCAGGTTTACTATGTAATGATTACCTCCCTACCTCTCATCCTGACTGTGACTTCTGTTTATATATGATCTTATCAGACTTTAATTCAGAAAAGTTGGCAGGATTGAAATATCTAAGGATGATTTTAGTAGGATATTTCTTTTCTTTTATATTTTTACACCAAAGACATGGAAAAGTGGGAGCAGTGTACATAGTTTTGCAAAGTTTGATTCTTGGATATAACACAAACAGGGGTCAAATGAATAAATAAGTTTGAGAAATGCTAAATTCTATATTAAACAAGTTTCTTTATTAAATTACATTTCAGAATGGTTAAAACTTCTTGAATATCGAAGAACTAATTTGACCACACTCATTTTTTTTTCATGAAATGTCTCAAGGGGTATACTTGGGAAACATTTGGCTACGGTAAATGTTGCATGACAAACTGTAGTGGGCAACAGAATAGGGAAAGTCGTTCTCAATCACGTCATAGTCAGCCTTGATTGCAAGCCACATTGTTTATATTTTATTTCTTTGTAAACTAAGTTCATTAAAGATTTTAGGAGTGTGTGACATTTTCAGATTTGTACTTAAAGATGATTATTCTGAGAAGAATCTAATTGTATAAGAAGTGTCACATTACATACAATTGACTAGAAGGGGAAAGAGAGTTTATAGAAGGGGAGTTTAATAAGAATTATATCATAATAATAAAATTAGATATATATCATGGTAATAATCACTTAAGAGTTGCATATTTTTTGTTTGCATGATGAAAACATACATGATAATTTTATTTGTTTTGCATATTTTTCAAATGTTTTATAATAAAACACATTTACTACTATAACTTTAAAAAACTAATATCTCTGTCTGTAAGAAAGATCATAAACTTAGTTTTAGAACAGTGTATTAGGTATTGAGATAAGATGAGGGAATGTATGCAAAAACAGGAGAAATTATAACAATATGGTATTATTAACTAGAGGAAATAAAGAGGAAGAAATATTTAAGCATCTTGGAAATGTCTGTGGGTATTAAGACATGATAAATATTTAGATTTGGAGAATGACAGGATGAGTAGTTTCCTTGGATCATGTAGAGATGACAATAAATCACTGCCATCAAAGCACTCTTTTGAGGAAAGAAAACTAATGTACATGAATCCATTTAAAATCATTAAGTGCTACATTGTATAGAATTTACTAGAAGAGGAAATATAATTTACAGAAGGGTGATTAATGATATGCAGAAGAGGCTAAAGAGAAATAGGTGATAGCCAGATTTAAAAGAAAGATTTAGACAAGAAAAAGTGAGGTGTGAATGTAATCAAATACAAGAGCTGGAAAAAGAGCACAGAGCCCTGAATGCATACCACCCCTGGGAAAGAAAATGAGAAGTCAGGTCTCACTGAGATTGCTGGTGTATGAAGTGGTATATGACACCAGGAAACAAATAAAAAAAACACCTTTTTCTTTACTTGGAGTACAATATCTCTGTTCACTTATTCATCTTGAAAATTTGATCAAATGAATGGTCTCCTTACACATTACATAGGAGTCCTGAATGGGTTGCTTTGAAGAATGAATCACACCCAAGGAAAAGGACTTGGGAGTGATATAACATAGTAAAGTAACACAACCAGAGAAGAGTTAGGAAAAGAAGTTGGGAGAATAAGAAGAGTTTGTAGAGAAAATCAAGAGTGAAATCAAGCAGGGTTATAGGCATGATACTATTTGGGGTTTAATTTTAGGGCAATAGAAAGGCATTGGTGATATCAAGCAAGACAGTGACATGATCTTATTTACATTCCAGTGAGCTTACTTTAGAGGCTAGGAAGTAATTGATCAAAGTGTCAAAGAGTGGAAATAGTGTCGCTTGAAGGCCAGTGCTATAATCCTGGGAAAAGATGTAGAGGAGCCGGTCATGATCCCTGAGAGAGGATAAGAAAAACAGGATAGATTGGTGACAGATTTCCTAGGTAAATTAACAGTGCTCACTGATTTGGATGTAAGGAAAGGAAATAAAATCATCAAGAATAGTTTGTAGGTTTTTCAGTTCAGTGTTAACATTTACCACAAAGGGGGAAGATATACTACGGTGAATAATTCTGAACAATTCTAGACCTTTTAAAAGTGATTAAAAGTCAAAGCACACATGGAGGAAGATTACTTCTGGTAACTTCATGGTTACCAGAAGTAATATGTAAAACATTGTAAGACGGGAGTACAAATTTAGAAAAACTTTTCTAAAAGTGTTTACAGGAAAAACACTTTGGAATATGGGCCTGGATTAAGATCATGAAAGTGGAAATACTGTAGAAAGAGTGCTTATCAGAGTTGTATCCCAATGAGAAGTTCTACGAAAAGTTGCCAATACTTTCTTTCCCATCATTTACTCAGAGGATTCATGATTTACCTACAGTCATTTGGCAAGATTAACCTTTAGAGAGTCATTTCCCTTCAGCTAACTGTCTTTTTCCTTAATCTTAAAAGAGGAAAAATAAGGAGACACACCTCATCAACCACAGACAGATTTAGTTTCTAAATCAAATGATAGATTTAGTCTTTCCCTGAGTTAGCCAAAAAAAAAATCGCATAACCTGAGCAAGTCTGTGAAAGATTCAGGATTAACTGTGGAGATTTACTCTCTGATAGTAAATTGGGAATTTGTGGAGACAAAGTCTGTGAAGACAATTAACACTATATATATATATGTATGTGTGTGGTTATATATATATATATCTCAACAAATTGACAAATAACACTTCAGTGAGCTTTAAGAGAATTTTTTTCCAAAATAATAAAATTGTTGCTAGAAAGCAAACTGTATGCTTTAGTAACATGGTTGTATATATGGTTAAAAATTTAATCGTTATAAATTACTTCTAATGTGACTTAACTGTGAAAAGACTTATCTGAATTAATAAAAGCCTACAGAAAATAGTACTTTCTAAAGTGAAGTTATACTACTTTTGTGTTCATAAAATACTCAAAGTAATAACAATGGAAATATAGCTATATACTGTATATCCAAAATGTGTTCAATAAGTTAGAAAGAATAATTTTAATTTAGTACATAGCATTATTTGAAGATATATTTGAATCAATTTAAATTATTTCTAAGAACATGATAAAAACGAGATTTCACGTAAATAATATTGACCCCTAAATAAATACACAAATCAACAATAATCTTATTATAAAGAAATATAAATATTATTGTCTCAGCTTCCTATGTGTTAAAACCAATTTTAAGTCACTAGAATTTATATTCAACTATTATACAAGATTATTTAATAATATTTTACTAAATATATAATTTTAAAAGCAAATAAAATACAGAGTTTTTTTAAATGAGGCCTTTTCTGCTCAGATATATTAAAACCTAAGATATAAACAAGTTTTAAAATTGGAATTAAAATAACCAAGTTGTTAAAATTAGAAACTATGTAGACCTTTTATTTGACATATTTCTTTAATACTCTTTAATCAGCTAAAAGTAGCTTTATTTTCACACCCAAGGGTAATAATTTATGTATAAAGTGGGTATTTTTCTAATATTAGTTCAATGTTTTGTGTGTGCCAGTTCATTAGAATGCACATAGACAAACCCAGGAGGAAACTTTAAATAGTCTATATTATTTTTCCTGGAAGAGTAAAGAATAAAATGCTAATTGATATTTGTTCCATTGTTCTACAAGCTGTGAAATAAATTGTGCATTATATACTATACAACTAGCTTACAGTAACAAAATCCAGGAGGCGGTAAACTCTAATTGCTATATGGAGATATAATTTTTCTTTATAGTTGCATACATAATATTTATAGGCATATGTTTATTAATATATGTTGATATTCATGCTACTACTCATTAGAGTCTTAGAAAATATTTTTCTCAAATGTTTATTATTTCCATTAAAAACTTTAATTTATGAAAATCAAGAAATTTCAGAGTATCACATTTAATATTGTGCTAGAATGCTATAAACCAACAGCAATGCAGACATTCATTAAACAAAATCCAGTATGATAGCCTTCAAAAGATTCTATACTTTATATTTGTTAGTACAGATCCCCAGAAACTCCTTACCCTATCACTCTCTCCTCACACCAATGCTTGCTTCTAAAAAATATTAATCTAAGAAATCTCCAGGAATCCTGGTAGAGCATCTGTGTTAACTTGAATATCTTCAATATACCATGCCCCTTCTATGGACAAATCTCCATTGCCTTTGTGACCTATCTCTAGGAAGCCCAGGCTGAAGGCAAGTAAGGCTCTTCAGAAAGTGGTATCTGCCAACACCTCCAAGTGCAGTTCTCACCACTCCGCTACATGCCACACTACTGTAAGACTAGTCAGGGGCATAATCTCACAGCTCTACACTTCCCCATACTGTTCCCTCCAGCTGGAATTTCCTTTCCATAAATAAACTCATTTCATTGTTGTGAATAAATTCAGGTACCCTTTCCTCGGGAGACATTTGTTAAATGTCCCTGTCTCACCACTTACCTGTTTGCTTTTTCTTCTACTCCCGTAATGTTCTGTATATGTTGCTAGCACTTTATTAGTCAATATATAGGGCATGTGTTTTTTAAAAATTAATAGACTCTATTTGAACAGTTTAAGGTAAAAAAAAATTGAGTGAAAAGAGCAGAGTTCCCATCTACCCCTCATTTCCGCTCCCTGGATTCTCCTATTATTAATATTAATATATTCCCTTAGTATGGCACATTTTTTACAATTGATGACCTAATATTGGTATATTATTATTAAATGAGGATCATAATTTACACAAGGGCTCACTCTGTACATTCCATAGGTTTTGACAAAGGTATAATGATATGTATGCAGAGTATCGTAGGGAATAGTTTCGCTGCCCTAAAAATCTCCTGTGTGCTATGTATTCATTTTTCCATCCTTCCCAATGAACTTCTTGCAACCACTCATCTTTTCAATGTGTCCACAGTTTTGCCTTTTCCAGAATGCCATGAATTTAGAATCATATAGTAGATAGACCTTTTATATTGGCTTTTTACACTTAGCAATATGTATTTAAGCTTCCTTCATGTCTTTTCAAGATTTGATAGCTCATTTCTTTTTAGTGCTGAATAATATGCCATTGTATGAATGTACCATAATTTGTTTATCCATTCATCTTATTGAAGGACATCTTGATCGCTTCCAAGTTTTGGCAACTATTAACAATGTTGCAATAAATATTCCTGTGTAGGCTTTTGTGTGGACTTATTTGAGTCAATTTCAAGAATTGCAAATGTTGGAATGTGTGAAATAACTATGTCTAGTTTTCTAAGAAATTGCCAAACTATCTTCCAAAGTAGCTGTACCACTTTGCATTCCTACCAGGAATGAATGAGATTTCCTGTTGCTCCACAGTCTCACCAGTATTTAATGTTGTCAGTGTTTTTGATTTTAGCTATTCTATAATATGTTTGCAATCGGTATCTCATTGTTGCTTCAATTTCCAATTCCCTAATGACATATGATGCTGAGCACATTTTCACGTGCTTATTTTTCATCTGCATAACTTTGTTGGTGAAGCGTCTGTTCAGATATATTTCCCATTTTTAATTGGTTCATCTTGTTATTGATGAATTGTAAGAGTTCTTCATATACTTTAGATACCTGCCCTTTACCAGATGTGTGTTTTGCAAAGATTTTTCTTCTAGTCTGTGGATTGTCTTTTGATTCCCTTAGCAGTATCTTTCTTAATAAGGTCTTTAAAAAATAACATTTCATAAGTCATCATTTACTTAATTGTTTTAGTAGATTTAGGCCTATTCATATTTTTCTGTCTCTTTTTATATAAATTTTGATAGATTGTGTCTTTCAAGACCTTGGTTCATTTCATTTAGGTTATCAAATTTGTGGACATAGAGTTGTATTACATTCTTTTATTATCCATTTAATTGTCCATGATATCAGAAATAATGGCCCCTCTTTTGTTTTTAATGTTAGTATTTTGTGTCTTTTCTCTTAGTTAACCCAGCTAAAAGTTTATAAAGTTTAATAATTGTTTCCAAGTACTAGCTTTTAGTTTCATTAATTATGCTCTGTTGTTTTTCTGCTTTCAATTTCATTAATTTCTGTTTTAATTTTCATTTCTCTCCTTACTTTAGATTTTTAATATTTTCTCTTTTTCTAGCTTCCTAAGGCAGAAGCTTAAATGATTTTTAGATCTGTTGACTTTCCTAATACATGCATTCGTGTTTATTAATTTTTCTCCAAGCACTGCTTTTTCTGCATCCCAAAAATTTTGATAAATTTTTAGAATTCACTTTGACCCATGTGTTATTTAGAAATGTACTGTTTAATCTCCAAGTATTTGGGGATTTTTTAGCTATCTTTCCATTATTTCTAGTTTAATTCCATTGTGGTCTGTCCGTGTACTTTGTATGATTTCTGTTTTTTTATTTGTTAAGGTGTGTCTTATAGTCCAGATTCTAGTGTACATTGGTAAATGTTCAGTTGAACTTGAAAAGAACATGTATTCTGCTGTCGTCAGAGGAATTAGTTACAGATGTCAATTAGTTTATTATTATCCAGTTTATTGATGCACTGTTCAATTGAACTACATCCTTACTGACTTCTGGCTGCCAGATCTATTATTGATAGAAAGGGTTGAAGTTGCCAACTATATTAATAGTTTAATCTAGTTTTCTTTGTAATTCTGTTAATTTTTTCATCATGTGTTTTGATAAACTGTTGTTAGATGCATTTAAATTAAGGATTGTTTAGCCTTTTGACAATTGATCCTTTTGTCATTTTGTAATGACTCTCTTTATCCCTGATGATTCTTTTTACTCTGAATTCTGCTTTGTTTGAAGTAAATATAGCTTAGCTACTCCAGCTTCCTTTTGATTAGAGTTAGCATAGTTTATCTTTTTCTAGCTCTATACATTTAATATATCTGTGTCTTTATATTTAAGTAGATTTATTATAGACAAGATTTAGTTGGGTCTTTTGCTTTTTAGCCACTCCGTCTCTGTCCTTTAATTAGTGTATTTAGAATACAGGTATTTAAAATAATTATTAGTGTATTTGGATTAATATCTACCACATTTGTTACTGTTTTCTATTCATTGCACTTTTTCTTTACTTCTTTCTTTTTCTTATCTTCCACTCTCTTTCTGCCTTCTTGGTTTTAATTGAGTATTTAAAATATTTCCATTATTGTTTCCCTTGTTATAAGTTATTCTTCTACATTTTTAGCGGTTGTTTTTGAGTTTGCAACATACATTTGCAAATAATTCAAGTCCTCTTTCAAATTATACTGCATTCCTCATGAGTAGTGTAAGTAGCTCGTAACAAAATATTTCCAATTCCTCCCTTCCAGCCCTTATGTCACTGCTGTCACTAATTTCACTTATGCATAAGTTATAATCACCAAATATATTGTTGCTATTATTATGAACAAACTGATATGTGAGACTAACAATAAGAAAAATACAATATTTTATTTTACCTGTATTTATTCCTTCTCTAATGCTCTTCCTTTCTTTAAGTAGATCTGAGTTTGAACTTATCATTTTCCTTTTTTCTAAAAAATTTCTTTTAATATTTCACCACACAAATCTCCTGGTGACAAATTTCCTCAATTTTTGTTTGAGAGTTTTCATTTCTCCTTCGTTTTTGAAGGACAGTTTGGCTGGACACAGAATTCTAGGTTGGTGTGTTTTTTTTCCTTCAGCGTTTTAAATATTCCACTTCCTATTCTTGCTTGTGTAGTTTTTGAAGACAAGTCTTATATAATTCTTACCTTCAAACCTCTGTAGGCAAGCATTTCCCAACCCCATCCCAGCTTCTTTAAGATTTTTTTGTCTTTGATTTTCTACAGTTTGAATATGATATGCCTACAAACAGATTTTTTTTGGGGGGGGCGGATGTTGTTACTCTGCTTGGTTTTTCCTAAGATTTCTGGATCTGTGGTTTGGAGGCATTAATTTTAAAAAATTGTCAGTCATTGTTTTTTCAAATTTTTATTTTTATTTCTTCTTCTGGTATTCTCATTATGTGTATGTTGCACCTTTATTATCTCAGTTTTTGTATATTCTGCTCTATCTCAATTTATTATTCCCTTTGCATTTACATTTTGGGAAGTTTCTACTGACATTTCTTCAGGTTCACTGATTTTTTCTATCACTGTTTCCAATATATTTATGAGCACTCCCGAGCCCTTCTGGAATTTTTAACTCTCAAATTTGCCTACACAGAGCCTCCAACAATCCATCAATTACTGTTTAGGTTTTTCTGCCCCAGTGCTGATTCCCAGAGATGCTTCTACTCCAGTAACTTGTGAGTCTCTGTGTACCTATCTCTCCAATTTGAGGGACAGAAGTTTGTCCTGTGACCTTAATTTTCTGGTAGATTGAAGGCACGTGTTGATTTTCAGTTCAGCTTTTTTCCTTTTGTAAGAATGGGAGTGCTGACTTCCAAACTCTTTACATACCAGACCAGAAGCCAGAAGTCCTTCATGTATCTTTTTATGCGCTTCTCTTATAGTTATGTTTATAGGATATGGTCATGGTATTTTTGAAGGGCCATAAAGTCAAAAATGTATGTAGAATTTAAAAATTAATTCTCTGTGGCTACTAATCACTAATGTCAGATTAAATTTCTTGAGATCTGGAGCATTTTTTGTTTTTTGTATCCCCCATATGGCAGTGCTCAGGATATAAATGTATTTTCAGTGAATAAATAATTTAACTTGTTTTTAAAAACATAGCTTTTTGGTCTCAGCCAATGTCCCTACATATGTTGAGAATTTCCATGTGAAAGAACAGAATGCACTAAAATAAAGTACCTCATTTTAATTTACTTCACATCATACCAGTAGTAAGGTACTAGAGATTAATTAATGACCACCATGAAGATAAGAAATCAAAGGGTGTTCTGATAAGCAGATGACTTTTCCATTTTGAGATGTCTCTACTTAGCATTTTGCACACAGGTTTGCAGGAAATAGTTAAAACAAAATTCATAAACACAAATTAAAATTGGTGGAGATAAAGTTATATTTTATCAAGGAACAGTTAGATGGTTCTAGTTACTTTGCAATCTTTCTTTTGCTGCCTAGTCTCAATCTATAAAGACTGAATTCCTGGGGTAGAAAATGTCTCTCTTTATGCTTCCTCACTATTTAGCATCCTTATGAGGAGATTCACCACAGAGTTCTTCAAAGGGGAGCAATTCAGCACCCCAGGGCCAGGCCAACAGCAGTGCTTCCCAAACCGTCATCAGGCACTTTTAAGGATGAACAACAGCTCCCCAGGAGGTGCAGTGCAAATCCAGCCCTTTAAACTCATTTACTTTAATTGCGTAACATTTTAAATACTGTGCGCCAGTGAGAGGCAGGTGGATCAGCAGGTGCAATGTGGCGATCTGCCAGTAACAGCAACAGAGAAACAGTCCCTCACAGAGGCAAGAAGCAAAAGAGACTGAGTGAAAAACTCCTCTGAGCTTAATGTCTATTTCATCCCATAATTGCAGCAGAGGGAGGATTTCCAAGCAATCTAAACCAAAGCTGTTTTATTCATTTTTAGCGATGTCTTTTTTTTTTTTAACAGGAGGGAAGGTCTCAGAAATATAATTTTAGTCCAAATTCAGCCAACTCCTTTCTGCATTCACCCTACTGAAACTCAGTTATGGATAAAGATGTAAAAGAAAAAAAATATCATGTAAGCAAATGCTTTCTTTGTAAACTTTTTTTTCATGAAAACTCTGAAGTACACTGTTCCAAATTTTTGTATTTGGGTATTCACTTAACCTGAATAAGATTTGAAAGAAAATTATTGAAGGAATTCATAAGATTAATGTCTAAACTAATAACTCCAAACTACATTAAATTCCTATTTAATTTATATTCTTTGTGTACATGAGAGCGAGAGATAGCACAGATAAAATATCAAAAAAGGAGTATGTTATACACGAACAAAGCTTGCAGAAGTTAGGTAATTGTAGAAATACCTAAATATGAAGTTGGAGATATGTAAATGAACATAGATTTGATATCGCTGTCATTTTTATTTGTTTCTGGAAGAAGTTAAATCATGATTAATACTGTTTAGTTGGTTTGCGTTTTTAATCATAGACATCATTGGTTAATTATTTATATTTTGACCCAATTGACCTGTAAAGATAAAGTGGTAGTGAGTGGAGAGATAGGTATAAATTTCTATTGATTGATAAATTTCGCAAGTTCAGGCTTCCTCTCTACCAAAGTGACACTCTTTCCAAGTATATACAGAACTGACACTTAGTAAAGTATCATTACATATCATACCCTCATCAGCTGCTCAAAACAATCCAGGGTAAAGCAGAAGTAGTAAAAACGGAAGGGAAAGGTTGCTAAAATTTAAGATCTACTATCTGCCAGGCCCTGTGATAACTGACTACCTGTTTCATCCACACATTCTGAAGTCAGATGTTATTCCTCCTACTTTTCATTTGTGTTAACTAAGGCTCGGAGGTTAGTTCCAACCACACAGCTATTGGATGGTTTAGACCAGTTTCACATGATTTTATCTTTCTGCTACAGTGAGTCATTTGCTTAGAAGGTATGCTTTGCAACCTATATCAATAATTGAATTTAGAGGTTACATAATAGAAAATGAGTTTTTTTTCCCTTTTTATGTATTTTACTATCAAGATGATAGCAGTGATGAAAGCCCTGGGAAGAGAGAGGTCAGCAGAAAACTAGAAACAGTCATATTAAGAGTCCTGCCTACATGTAAGGTCTAAAAAGGGTATAGGTGGCTGTACCTTCTCTAATTTCTGACTTTTATTTCTATTAACAAAAGTACTTGGGCCACCTAATATATCAAAAAAAATCTCCCAATTCAATATATTAAGTCCTTAATATTGTACCAGTCTTTTTTTTTTAATTTTTCTGGCCACTGTGCCATGCAATTTTTTTTTATTAACTTACAGTCACTCTTTTCATAACATAATTCAGGATATCCTTTCAGACCTATCAGTACCCTGGGGAAAAGCAGGCAAAACAAGGATGTAAGGATATACCTATTTCATATCAAAATAATGCCAATACTACAAGTGAGGTCAGAAAAGGGAAGTTGGATAGTGAAAAATTATATACAACATAATTGTGCTCCCACTTAGTACATCCTGATAACCAGTAATTAAAATTGTAGTTTGCATCATTCTTTGAAAATATGTTGAGTTACTCCTTCGTTTCTCTTGTTGAAAACTTCTGCTGGTAATATTAAAACATTTCTCCTCTCTGCCCTGGCACTTGTAATGCCTTGACTAATTTTCCCAGACAGCAGCAGGAGTCCTAAGGTAAGTCAGGCAGATGTAAGAAGGAACATTTATGATTGCTGATGAGGCCTCCTAGAAATCACAAATCTGTTATGCAGGGATTTAATGATGCTTATCGGGTATCTGGGGAGAACAAATGACTGGCTTAAAGTCAGTAACGCTCTGTCATTTGAGAAGAGTTTGGGCAAAAGATTATCCAGTTTATGGATTACCCAGATTCAAGCTATCATTCCAATCTTGAGCAGTTTAAAAGTCATTTGATTCCTTCAAGAAGATAAGAATGAAAAGGAGAAATAATCAGCCTGTTTTTTTAATAAGTAGAAGTTCTGGGTAAAAAAAAAGGGAAGCTGAAACCAACAGCAAAAATCACATTGATGTGAAATATACATTTTATATACCAGATTCTTCATTACACAGAATGACAGAGTTTACTGAAATGCTAATATAATGAATATGATTAGACACAGTGTCTGATAGGTACGATAAGTGGTACAGCATTATCTCTGCTTTTATTCTTGTCTACAACAGACTAATTTGTTTTAATATGGAAGATATATGAAATAAATCAGGAAGACTAGATTAATTTCTGTTACAAAAGAAAGAAAGTTACCAGGAATATGACACACATAAGTCTAGAATGCAAAAAGAAAGATTGTGGCAGAAATGGAGACAATGAGTTTTTTGTGTTTTTTTTTTTTTATTATTATTCAAAGGTATTGTGAGGGTACAAACATCTAGTTACACTTTATGTCTTTGCCTCATCCAAATGCAGGTTAAAGGCATGCCCTTCCCTCCCTTTAGTGCTCCCCGTGTCCTTTAGTTGTAGATTTGCCATCCCCCTAATACCTGGAGAGTATTTCTGCCATGTGATCACCCTAGTGTTGATCAGCTAGTACCAATTTGATGGCGAGTACAAATGGATCGCTTTCTTCTGCTCTTGTGGAGCCTCACTTTGGATAATTGGCCTAAGTTTAGTCCAGGAAAGTATAAGAGGTGCTAGATCACCATCGTTTCTTATGATTTAGTAATATTCCATTGTAAACATATACCAAATTTTAGTAATCCACTCATGGATTGACGGGCGCTTGGGTTGTTTCCACATTCTTGCAATAGTGAATTGTGCTGCCATAAACATTCGAGTGCAGATGTCTTTATAGTAGAATGTTTTGTGCTCTTTTGGGCAGATGCCTAATAGTGCTATTGCTGGATCAAATGGTATTTCTATTTTTAGCTCTCTGAGGTATCTCCAAATTCTTTTCCACAGAGGTTGCACTAATTTGCAGTCCCTCCAGCAATGTAAGAGTGTTCCTGTCTCTCCACATCCTCGCCAACATTTGTTGTTTTGTGATTTTTTGATAGAGGCCAATCTCACTGGGGTTAGGTGACACCTCATTGTGGTTTTGATTTGCATTTCTCTAGTAATTAGAGATGTTGAGCATTTTTTTATATGTTTGCTGGCCATTATTCTGTCTTCTTTTGAAAAGTTTCTGGTGGTCTTTATTCCAGGGATGCAAGGCTGGTTTAACATACGCAAATCTATAAGTGCAATTCGTCACATAAATAAAAGCAAGAACAAATACCATATAATTCTTTCGATAGATGCGGAAAAAGCATTTGACAAAGTCCAACACACCTTTATGATAAAAACTCTCGTCAAAATAGGCACAGATGGCTCATTCCTTAAAATTTTCAAGTCCATCTCTACGACAAAGCCTGCCAATATCATATTGAATGGGGAAAAATTGAAACCATTCCCACTTAGAACCGGAACCAAATGTTCATATCCTTTGATAGAATTATTAACTTGTGAGAATTTTCCCTACATGAAAAAAATCCAAATTATTTAAAAAAACCCGAAATATTCATTGGTGGTTTATTACATGAATGAAATAGTTTCATTATATATAATCTAATGATTTATGTTAAAAGAAAATGTCAATTCACATTGTTTTCAACCATTCATGGGATCATTATGGAAGGTACAGAAGAAATTAAAATCTATATCAGATTAATATTATATGAAAAAAATGCTTTCAAATTGAACTTGAGATATGAATAAAGTACTTGAACAATGCAAAAAGTAATTTTGCAGACTTAGTTTTTAAATAATTTTTCAGATTTTATAATAGTAATGATATTTTAAGAAATTCATAATGATTTAGTTTTTACTTAGGATATAGCAATTGGTTTAATAAATAAAGCCAAGTTTTTTTTGAAGAATCCTACATTACATATAAGAGGTGTTTTAGGATCAGAGATGTTTGTAAACTGAGACAAAATAATTTAAGTGTATGTACAACCATGGCAAACATTTTGGGATAAGTATTACAATTCTTAATGTTTTTCCATAAATGAGAATTTGGAGAATATCTTCCAAGAAAACTGACAAAGCTTATTTTTCAGTTTTCTGTTCCTGAAATAATTCACTAACACTTTTTTTTCTGTTCTTTTTAATTTGGCTGAATAGCTGCCTTGTTATAAAGCAGGCTGGTAAGGTTGTTGGGATAAAAATAATCAAATGGTCCATAATCCTAAAATCTCTGGTCTATGAATTTTTTAATTTCACAGAGCTTTGCACTCACATCTCCTGGCTGGGGATGGCAGTAGAAGTGAGTGACAAGAGTACAGCATGTCAGTTCCAGTCATGTTCCGCACTCCCGATGGGTAGAGTGAACTGAGACATTTAAAATACTGCTACTAACAGTCTGGAATTCAATCCAGTTCATCAAACACTGACTTCTATGTTCCAGGCATTGACCAAATCTTTTGAATTCAGAGAGCTGATAAACCTTATGGTTGCCCTTCAGAAGAGACAGGCACAATACAAATAATACAATGTGATAAGTGCTTATAATAAAGGAATGTGTTAAATGATATGGCTAATACGGAATAGTCATCTCTTCTTGGGCTTTGGGGCAGTCAGAGACTGTAACAACAAAGTGATAGTGATTTCATCCTTGAAGCACTGAGTAAAGAAGTTTAAGATAAAGAGACTAGAACCATGAAAAACCTTGCCTTATTTGGAAGAGGACAGAGATAGCATTTCAGATATTGTTGGAATCATTCAGATTAGAGGCACTATAGGTCCAAATCAATGGAATAGGTATTAAGAGATAGAGTTTGGAATTATTAGGAAATTAGAACATACAGAATTTGGTGACTGCATGAGAGAAGCAAAGATAACTTAATTTTCTAGTTTGGAGTATTAGTTAAATGTTGATGCCATTAGTTTAAGCCTTGCAAACTTGACTTTAACTTAACTCTTGAATCAATGACCAGCTTCTGTTCAATACTGTATTTAGTGCTATCTTTAATTAAATTTTGATGAAATAGCTAGTCCTCAAGCTGTAAAAGATATAGAAGCAGATTTTCCCACATCAAAAAAATTCAAGAAGTTTAATAAGTTATTAATATTATTTGTTCATCATTGACTTGCCTCAAGGTGTATATGTATACAGATGTTTTATCTTATGAGTTTAGGTTAGTCTTTCTGAACATCCAAATTACACAGCAATCCTGTCACTAGAAAACACATTCTGTCACAAAGGTGCTATGAAATATTGTTACAAATCAATGCTATCTGATATACCTAGAGTAAAAAGCCTGATTTCCAGAACCTGTAGGTTGTCACATAGTGACCCATGAACAAATGCAAAGCTACAGGTAATCACGTTCAATAATAATCAGTCACACAATCTTTGCATAATACTATTAAAGCCAGAAGACTCAGAAAATTTGAATCTCTTTCTGAAGGAGACCCATATTCAGAATCAAATAATTAAAAATAAGCTGGAAGTTTGGAATTAAAAGAATTAATTTTCCTGTATATAGGATTCATTACAGTAATTTTTTGAACTGTAGTGAAACTCATTGAAAGTCTGAAAAGCGGACAAATGAATATAATTGTGAAGAATTCCAAAGGGCCAAATGAAAGAAAAAAAGAATATTTTTGCTAACACAAAATGTATCAAATTTAAATAAAAAATGTTATTAAAATTAGAATATTTATTATATACTTTAGTAAGAAGAATAAATAATTAAGCTAATAATTCCTATCAATTTATTGGATTAATACAATTCTGATTTACTTCATTAATAACTTATCTAGTATTTCATTATGGAAATTATCAAATGTATAAAAAATAATTTCACTGAATACTTGCTGAATATACCATCTGTATTCTATTGTTAACTTGCTTTATCACATAGTGATCATGGTATCAAACCCTAAATCCATCCATCAATCAATCAATCTTTTACATTTTGATACATTTCAATGTAAATTATGACTTTCTTTTCCAGGCAAGACAGAGTAACAAGGACTCAATTTACCTGCCCACCTGAAACATAATAATAAAAGAAAAGCAGACAAAAAATATGAAAGAACAGTTTTCATGACACTGGAGATCAGGCAATGAAGGATGATGAACACTGTCCTACAGTTGCCCAGGTTTACTGCCTTGAGAGTGTTCTAGGCTGTGGTTCACGGAGAGGGAACCCAGGAGGAGCTTCACAGACTCCCTGAGTTGAGGGGACTGAGATAAGAGTCTGAGGAATCCACCTAGGTGAAAGGGAGAAATTGCCTTAAAGTTACAAATGGCCAAAGCACACTTGCTCAAGAAGAAATAGATAACCCGATAGCCCTATATCTATAAAAATAAATTGAATTTGTAGGTAAACATCTCCACAAAAGGAAAGCTCCAGGCCCTGATTTTGATATGTAAACTCTACCAAATATTTAAGGAGAAATAATACCAATTCTGCAAAAATTGTCATGCAAAATTGAAGAGGGAAGAATACTTCTCAGTTTATTAAATGAGTGCAGGATTACCCAGATACCAAAACAAACAAACAAACAAGATTACAAGAAAAGAATTATGCAGACCAATATCCCTCGTAAATATAGATGCAAAAAATCTGAAAAATATTTTAGCAAACCAAATCCAATAGTGAATATAACAAATATAAAGAATAATATATCATGACCAAGTGAGATTTATCATAGGAATTCAAATTTGGCTTCATAATCAGTATAGTTCATTATCATAAACAAAACTAAAAAGAAATAAACGTATAATTATCACAACAAATTACAGAAAAACATTTGACCAAATGTAAAATCCAATTCTGATTAAACCACTCAGAAAACTAGACATAGAAGGGATTTTCTTTGAAAAAACTGCAAACTAACATCATACTGACTTATGAAAGACTGAATGTTTTCACCTTAAGATCAGGAGCAAATCAAAGTAGTCCACTTTTGCCACTTGTATTCCACATTGTGTTGGAGGGTCTAGCTAGTGAAATAGGCAAGAAAAAGCAATAAAAGAAAATATTAGAAAAGAATGATCTTTTTTGTAGAAAACATGATGATCTATATAGGAAATCTCATGGACTCTTAAAAAAAGCTACTAAACATGTTTAGCAATGCTGCAGGAATGGGTGATTAGTATGCAACATTAATTATATTTCTGTATACTAGCAACAAACAAGAGAAAGCATATATAAAATACATAGGAATAAATCTTCCAGAAAATATGAATTAAGTAATTAATTATTTAAGTGAATTAAATAATTAAGAAAATAGAGATATACCGTATTTGTGGTGTAATGACTGAAAATTATTAAGTTCTTCCCAAATTGATTTGTAGATTCAGTGCACTACCAGTCAAAATCCTGGTGGACATTTTGGAAATTGACAAGCTTATTTTAAAATGTAAAAGAAATCTAAAAGAAAACACCAAAACAACTAAATAGGGAAAGCTGCTTTGAAAAAGAACAAAGTTGAAGGATTACTGCTGCCTGGTTTTAAGATTTATTTTAAAAAAAGACTTATTTTAAAGTAACCAAGATAATATAATATAAATATAAAAACATACAAATAAATGGAACAGGATAGAGAGGCCAAAAAAGACTCACACGTGTAAAAACAATGGATTTTTGCAAAATATGCAAAGGCAATTCAGTGGAGAATTGGTTTTTCCTCAAATGTTGTGGAAACAATTAGAACTCCATACCCAAAAACCAAAACAAAACTTGATATATAACATCATAGCTTATATAAAAATTAATTCAGAATGGACCACAGGAGACAATATGCAATGTGAGTTTAAGGAGCCCCTTCCTCTGCTGCTAGCCCCAGAGCTCCTAGTAAAGTAGATTGAATCCTGTTGCGACATCACAGTTCAATTCAACTTCTCTCTTTGCCCAATCCTGCCTTTTACCCCTCATAGTTGTCCTTCTGCACTCAAATATCAGAATTTTGGAGTCCATTTCCCAAAGAACTCAGCCTAAATCAGTAAATGATTGGGAAAGATCATAGTAGACAACATAATTAAGAAAACAGGTAATTGCACTAATCTGTAGTCAACCTTTAATGCAACAGCTATTAATACTGGCAACTTGAATACTATTAGAGGAATTGCCAAAGTTATATGATTTAAAAAAATGGTGATTAACTCTTGACGAAATTCTGAACACAGCCAAATATTGTTTCTCAATTTACTTGTTTCATTCCAAGAAAATTAAATACATGCAAAAATAATCTAAAATATTTTGTTTTGAGGATACATGAAGCTAGTTCTAGGCTCAATTTTGAATGTGGTGTTCTCCTATGTCAGTGTCTGCTGAGACAATTAAAGGTTGTATGGTAGGCACGATTCTTCCTTATACAAGCCTGCCCTTCATACCTAACCTCGTTATCACTTACCCAATCAATGCTGTCAACATTTTCCCATCATTGTGACTATCCTCAAATGATTTCATAAGTTTCCTAAAGGTTCTCTAGTAAACTTATTAAGAAATACCAATTGTAGAGGACTATATATGATGCGATAAACTGCTTTGGCTTTGTTCTGTAGGTATTAGAGAGGCATGGCATTTCTTTAAGTAGAGCAGTGATGTATCATATGCGTGTATTGAAAGATAACTTTGTGCCAGTGTGGCCAAGAAATAAGGAAAAGAGAGTGTTTAAGATTGGAAACAGATAAACCTCCTATTATATGATAACAGTAGCTTAATTAAGAAATTATAATAAGTTGAAAGAGGACAGACACACTGGAAATAAATAGAAGAAAATAGATATTTAGAAGTTTTCAAGAATGCTAGACTGACTGGGTATGGTAAATGAAAGATGTGATATCTTGAGAGACCAGATGTTCACTACCCAGGGATTACTGTGAATGTTTTGTTTTGCATTGTTTGGTGGATGGTCAATGAAGATATTTTAGCTATTCTGAGAATGAGATAAAGATAGAAATACAGGATTTTCAGTATTCAGTTCTTGATGTATTAGTATATATATTTTTTGGTATGTATATAAAATTTTCCATATATTCATGACTATCTGAATATAGAAATTCAAATAGTATATTTGAATTTATAGCAGTTGCCTCTGTGGAGCAGTATGTGGCAGGGTTTCCCAACCTTGGAATTATTTAAAATTTGTTGTGGGAGTCTGTCCTGTGTTCTTTAGGATGCTTAGCAGTACCCTTGGCCCTACCTATTAGAAGTCAGTAGCAACCCCGTCCCCCAAATTGTGACAACTATTATAAAAATGTTTCTGGACATTGCTTAATGTCTTTTGGGTGGCCAGTTTATCCCTGGCTAAGAACCACTGGATAATGGTGGTGGGGAAGGAAATTAACATTTTGTCATAAACATTTATAATTTGACTTTTTAAATTATGTACTTATAGTACTTTGATACAGTAATTATTAACTAAGAATAAAGTAAAAAGTTAAATTAGATGATTTTGAATATCCCTTCAAATCTAAAATTCTACAAAGTCAAATTTTCCAAGTACTGCTTTTCAGCTACATTTTAGTTGTAGCTATGCTTTTCCCTCCCCCCGCCTCTCCCCTACTCTTCTCTTCCCTTCCCTTTTCTTTTCCTTGACAGATAAATCTCTACTGAATGGTTTATATTAAGTACAGTTGAGTAGGTAGTGCTGCGTACGGAGACATACGTAAAACTTTATTCCTCATTTCAGATTGTGTACAAACCTCTCTGGGCATATGACACAAACAACAATGTAACGGTGGAGAGATTCTGGGCCCATATTAGCTCTTTGTCTATGAGCAATGATGGACACATACTTACTACCCAACAGTGTCATTTCCTGCTGCCCTTGTCCTGAACATCTTGTTCAGTTCTATGACTATGAAAATACACTATGATAAAAAGTTTGATTTGCACAAACAATAGGTGCTGTTGGTATTCCAAGGAAGAAACAATAACGTAGCCCTGAAAGAGTAGGGTAACATGGTTACAGGAGAGCCACGGCTTTTTAAATGGGCATGAAACAGGGCCGTGTCTTAGGGCCTTAGGTTTATGTCAACAAAGGTCCTTTTCCTAATGGAAAAGACAAACCAATAATCTCCCTATGTCATATCCAGCCTAAACCCATGATAGACTTAAACTAATTTATATGTTACCACCAAAACTAGTAGTCTTTGACCCCTTAAGGTATTTGTTTGGTATGAAATCCAACATAAAAATGACCTGGCTTGAAACTTATAATAAGGCTCTGGGAATAAATTTTTCTCTTAATTGAGTTTATTAAGGTTATTGGCTTTTAACAAATTCTAAGAATTACACAAAGAGATTATTTTTGGTGAACAAGAATTAAGATGCTTTTAAACCTAGGTATAAATGACTTTGAACAGTAATTATATTAAATCAAATAGTCTACATATACTTTCTTCTGATCTACCTTTCCAAGATAATTATTTGCTATTCAGAAGAGTAATTATTCTTTATCCAAAATCAGTTTTGTTGTGGTTGATGTTATTTATGAATACAGGTAGAACTAAGGGCATTTTCACATGGCATGAAGTAGATTTTTATTTTTCAAACCTGAGAACAGACTGAAGTTTGCTAGTGAAAGTGCTTTGGTAAATACCATCAGTTCTCATGACAGATTATTTTCAATAATCTCAGGCAATTTTGCTCCACTGCCGTTATGTTTAGGTGATAGCAAATTAAAATGATAAAATGTCTTTATCTCTTTCCTGCAGCTGTTTTAACATTCCCATAAAATGAGTTTATACTCTCATTGGTACCTGTCCAGAAATATATAAATACAGGTGGCATTGTTCCTTAAGTGTTCCACTAGTCAGCGTGCTGTATAGACAATCTAATGGTCCATTTCTAAAGAAAATGTTTCAGTGTCTGTTTTTCAATTATTTAAAAAATATACACATTCATTGCTTTGCCTGGTGTCAGGGTCATCTCACCATGTATATTATGGTAAATTACTATAATAGGAACACTTGGCATGTTTCATTAGAGTAAAAAGAAAAAAAACAGATTGGGTGGAAATAAGAATTCATTCTTCCTCCACTCTAGTGTGTATGCCCTGACTACTGCCAGGGGAGCTTATTAACCTTTCTCCCATAGTAAATGTTTCCAGAAAGCAAAACTGAATTGAACAAGCTGTGCAGTCAAACAAGCTTTTTTTTATTCTACTGAAGATAAGTATTTCTTTCCTAGACATTAAAGGGAACCATTTAAATATAAATTTGGATTTAGTTTTTTCTCCTCAATACATTTATATGTGCAGTTTGTTTACATTTGTGTATGAAAACATACATAAATTCTTTTTTTTCTCTTTGTGAACCTGATATCTTATGCTTGTGAAGTATTTTGTACTAAACTGGTGGTTTCATCCGTATAAAATTTTCTGAATTCTTAGTAGAAGTACCATACATGGCACTGTGGCTTGAACAAGTAGCATTGAGCCCATCAGGAATTAAGTTTGTAGATACACTGAAGGTCTGCCACCTTTTTGGTCACTTTTTAGGCAAAGCTCTTTTTCCACTAGACAGACTCGAGCGTTTTCAATATTCGCTTTTCTATAGGTACATTGTTTGGGACATGCTTATCTTGAGTGTGTCTTTGCCATTTCCCTAGCATTGTTATACATTCGAGTTCAGTGTTCCATCTCATTTCTTACTGCTCTTCTCCAAATATCCAAACCACATCGACACTAATTTTATTCTGAAACATAGGGCAAGATATCGGCTTCTGTGATTTAGACCCAGGTTGTTTGGATTAGATTTATACTTCTGTCAGACATATTCTTATATCCAAAGGAAAAATAATTAAAAATCGGCTGGAAACTCCAATCAGATCTGCTTGGAACTGGTTATCTCTTAACATATCAAGATGGCTGTGTCGGGAAACACTGCCAATGGATGCCAATTAATAGATGTTCAATATTGTAACAAATGGGTGACCTACTGGGGACAGTCAGGTTTCAGATCAGATTTAAGTAACTTTTTTTCATGTGACTGTTGTTTTGTAATTTGGACCTGTGATGCTAAGTGTGTAGTACTCCTGTGTGCAACTCATATATCTTGCTTTGGGACATAGAAGAGCATAGCAGCTAAGACGAGAGGCCCTGCAGTCATAGGATCAGAGCTTAAATCCTCTGCCCACTACTCTTTCTAAGGCAAGTTATTTAATTTCATGTACTTATGGGGAAGTTAAAATTAGATGACCTATTTAAAACTCTTCCCAAATAGCCTGATATATACTGAGTATTGAATAATGTGAATAAAATAAAAACAGCAAACAACACACATATCAACTTGGTACAACTTTGATTTGAAGTATTATGCTTTCTGAGAATCTCTGAAAACAACCCATCTTTCTAGAAGCTGTCTATATTGGTACTAGGCAGAACCTCTCATCCACATTTTCCCTGTGGAAGACCCTGATTCAAACCCATGTGTAGAACTCATGTCCTTGAAAGGAAGTCAGAGAGGAACCCATTACTAAACAGTTCTCACAGTTTAGCATGAAGATAACTGTCTTTTCTTTGTAAAGGATGAGAATTGTTCTTACATGCTTTCAGACTCACTAATCAATGTGACTAAAGTGATTCCTTTAAAATCTTGGGAAAATGTATTAGCATGCAAGGTTTTAGAAATCATTATTAACCAAAAATGAGTGCTGTGCTCTTAACATCAGATACCTCTTGTACTGTAGTTAAGATACTGTTTTGTGTTTTGTTTTGTTTCATTTTTGTTGAAAGAAAACAAAAAAAATCTCATAATAATGATTTGATCTCAAGTTTTATTCAATAGCTTGTAAGTAAATACAGTATTGAAAATACAAGATACCAGAAATACTGACAGTCATTTAAAAGATGATGTATCTAGGGATACTTTTAAAGAACAGAGCTAACTATTGCCTTTTGTGTTAACATAAAACACTTATATCTAGGTAGTTGTCAGTGTTCTTTGTGTTTTGGGGATACAAAATGCTATAATTTTGTTTGATATTAGGCAGTTATTTGTAAATATACTCTTATATAGTCTATAGTGAATGCTCTTATTGTTGTGCAAAATGGTATTATTATCTATCCAATTTGGAATGTATATCATAGATCCTGACTGGGCTTATTTTTGATAAGGGAGTCAGTGCGAGATTACATTCAGTTAACTTGCCTGTAGGCTTCCTAAGGAGATGAAGCAAATGAAGTGATTCCTTGCCAAAAAGGGAGCTACATGTTCTGCATAACTAGGACCTGGAACTAGAGCCATTAGCCCGAGCCAGTAATGAAGTGTTGATCTTATATTTGAACAAAAAGATATCAGCTCAAGTACTTGTTAGCCATAAGTAATGATCTGTTTGGTGTGTGATCTCCTAATCCTTCTAACCTGTTTCTTTATCTGTACAGTAAGAAAAATAGAACACTTTCATAAGGACATTGTAAAATTTAACTAAGATAAATAAGATTTAGCAAAGTAAATGATCCATAGCATATACTTGAAAAAATATAAGTTTCTTCTACAATTATCGCTATACTTCTACTACCATTATTGTTATCATCATGACAAAAAGTTTACCTTTGTTTACCTGTCATTTTCTCTTTTATTTTTCTTACTTCCGTTTTTGATGTTGAGCCATAACTTGAAGTGTAAAAATCATCAAGAACATGCTCATATATAAGAAGAGATAAAGCTAGGTGGCTTTTTGTTTAATATACATTTACTTACGTTGATGCCAAAAAAACACTCATCAAATCAGTGTCACAAGAATATAGCAAGACAATCACAGATCTTAAAACACAAATTATTCAGGCCTGGGGACTGTTTTCCAAGAAATATATTGTCCCCGATGTCTCCCAGCCAACTGCGTACTGCGGTAGGCACAGCCAGGACAATAGTCCACAAATGAGTGATTCTAAGAGTTCCATGCGAGGGAAGTTTTTAGACTGTAATCAAAGCTGGAAGTACAGCTTCCCTCCCTCCCTCTCCCTCTAGTTCTATTCTAGGAAGTGAACCTTTGGGCAGAATTAGAGCTTTTCTGAGAGGTCTGCCAAATGTCAAACATAAATTGGTTTTAATACCCTTAATGGGCATTTATTCATCTATTTGTTTATTCATTCATAAACTAATTTCTTGGGTTTTTGTTAAATGCCCAGCATTTTATTGGACTTTGAGGATACTCTGATAAATAGAGCAAATTCAGGTTTTGCTGCTGTGGAGGCAAAACCTTTACAGACTGGTTGAGAAGGGAGACATTGAACTTGTAATAAAAGTGTAATGAGTGAAATGAAAGGACAAGGAGAAGGTGTAATTGATACATGTAGAAGGGGACATCTAACCTGACAAGAGATATAGAAAAGTAAATGGAAGGTATATTGTGGAATAAAATATTTATGTAAGTAGGGTAAGCAAAATCAAATGGGAGATGAATTGGGCATCAGTATAATAATCCAAGAGGAAAGGATGAATTCAATGTGTAAGCAACCAAACAAACAAAACTCATCATATTGCTGAAATAAAAACTGTCAGGAAAGTAGTGTGATAAAAGATTTTACAGGGAGGATTAATTTATATGTTAGCTGGTAGAAAGCCTCAAATGATTTTTAATGGTACTAATAAAACAGGGAACTTATGTTTTAAATGTTATGTTAGTGGGACAGTATGTATATTTAAGATGGAAAGAAGTTAAAGAAAAGGGAGTTTATTTAGGAGCTAATAGTGGTATGTCAGGAAAAGATACTGCTGGCTTGAAGTGGGGCCCTGAAGCAAGGAGATTGTTGATTTAGGGTTTGGGTTATTCAGTAGTCATGGGTTATTTACTTAACTGATTTTATACCCTGTCCTATTTGTGGTCGATATAAAGAAGAGAAATACATGGTTCTTGCTCTAGAGAAACTAGGATAAAGAAGGGAAAAGACAGAGAGAGAGAACATGAATATGGAATTGTACTGTGACAGTCTTCAGTTAAAGTTAGCAGGGTAAAGTGTTATGTCAATTTTCTGAAAACAAATTCATAGGAAGCCTGTTTAGTGAAGGTTCAACTCTTTTAACTACTGCTACTACTGTACTACTACTATTATTATTATTATTATTTTGCACTTCAACAAATTTTATATATATATATATATATATATATATATATATATATATATACACACATATTAGATTGGTGCAAAGGTTATTGCGGTTTTAGACCGTGAGTTTTAAATCATTATTACTAGGCTCAAACACATCTTATGCATCAAAATAGGAACCATTACAATCAATACATTTTTGCCAATGAGAAATAAGTTCGTTTATTCCTGTAACATAAAAATCCATACTTTGGGATTCAACGAACTCTTGGAAAGCATTTTCTGTATCCTGCTGCTTGTGAAAGCATTTTCCCTGCAAAAAGATGTCAAGATGCTTGAAGTAGTGGTAGTCAGTTGGCGAGAGGTCAGATGAATATGGTGAATGAAGCAAAACTCCCTAGCCCAATTTATTCAACTTTTGAAGCATTGGTTGTATGATGTGTGGTTGGGCTTTGCCCTAAAAAAGAATTGGGCCCTTTCTGTTGACCAATGCCAGCTGCAGGCATTGCAGTTTTCAGTACATCTCATTAACTTTCTGAGCATACTTCTCAGATGTAATGGTTTTGCCGACATTCAGAAAGCTGTAGTAGATCAGACTAGCAGCAGACCACCAACCAGTGACCATGACCTTTTTTGGGTGCCAGTTTGGCTTTGGGAGATGCTTAGGAGCTTTTTCTCAGTCCAGCCACTAAGCTTGTCATTGCGGTTGTCATATAAAATCCACTTTTCCTCTCATGTCACAATCCAATTGAGAAATGGTTCTTTGTTATTGCATACAAGAAGAGAAGATGACACTTCAAAATGATGGTATTTTTGATTTTCGATCAGCTCATGAGACACCCACTTATCAAGCTTTTTCACCTTTCCAATTTGCTTCAAATGCTGAACGACCGCAGAATGGTCAATGACGTTGAGTTCACGTTGAGTTCTTTGACGACTTCTCATGCAGTTGTAAGAGGATCAGCTTGGATGATTGCTCTCAATTGATCGTTGTCAACTTCCAGTGGCTGCCCACTGTACGCCCCATCTTCAAGGCTTTCGTGTACTTTGTAAAACTTCTTGAACCACCACTGCACTGTATGTTCGTTAGTAGCTCCTGGACCAAATGCGTTGTTGATGTTGCAAGTTGTCTCTGCTGCTTTATACCCATTTTGAACTCGAATAAGAAAATCACTTAAATTTGCTTTTTGTCTAACATCATTTCCATAGTCTAAAATAAATATAAACAGCAAGTGATAAGTCATTAGCAAGAAAACATACGAGAAATGTGCATTAAAATGATGTATGGCATAACCACATTTAAGAATGTATTTCAATATCAAACAGCAAATTTCAACAATGCCAGAACTGCAATTATTTTGCACCAACCTAAATATTATCATATCTAGCTCTCTTTACCAATCAATAAACTGGGCTCCAGTTTTAACTCTATTTTACAAATGAAAACATTGAGTCAAGAGGTTAAAGAGGCCTTGATTAAGGTCACTGAAGCATAGGATGTAGTGAAACTTGAATTTGGTCTGACTGACTTCTGAATCCATGCTTTTAGTAGATTAACAAAGACAATGAAAAAATCTGATAAAGAAAATGTCCAGAAAGAAATTGTCATAAAACAGCAATATAATAGCAAAGAAAAGAGGCATTGCATTTTTGGTTAACAGTGTTAAACTTCCTCTTTACAAGAGAATGTCAATGAATATCTAGAAATGAGAATAACATCACTCTAAGTGATGGAGACCTTTAAAACCAAGTTTTTAACCCTTCAAAATGAATGTTGGAGACAACACTTCCTTAACTGAGTAAAATCGGATCCCCTCTAATTGGGATGCAATTAAATAACACTGGACTTTTGATTGGAAGTTTTGGGTTCATGATATTTCTGTGCTTTTCTGGCTCAAGGAATTTATAAGTCATCAAGAATCTCTGTTTCCTTCCAGATTTTTAAAATTAGAATAATAGTGCCCCTCCAACAGGTTTGTTTGTAGATTAATTAACGATACATGTCAAAATCTAACCAACTCCAAGACACAGAAACGAATCCTGCTAGAGGTTCATATGATGATCATGAGCTATGCTGGGGAATGTGGAGAGAGGGGAATAGCACTTAGATACTAGGGAAAGCAGAGTTAATTGGAAAGACACTGATGCTACAGGCAACAAATGCCACGGAAGTATCTGTTTCCAACCCATGACACAAAGAGGAGAAGAGTGTAGGCCTACATCTAATGAGTAGTAAGGAGTTGGACATAACTCTAGGGTTAAGCTTACATGGATAAGAAACTCCACTGAAGACTGTTAAGTAGTTAACTACATATAATGCAACCATGAAGAAAATATGACATCCTGGATTAAAAAAAAATAAAAAGATATCGGCAAATTTCCTCCATAGAAACTGCTTTTTTTTTTTTTTTTTGAGACAGAGTCTCATTGTGTTGCCTGGGCTAGAGTGCTGTGGCATCAGCCTAGCTCACAGCAACCTCAGACTCCTGGGCTCAAACGATCCTTCTGCCTCAGCCTTCCGAGTAGCTGGGACTACAGGCATGCGCCACCATGCCCGGCTAATTTTTTCTATATACTTTTAGTTGTCCAATTAATTTCTTTCCTATTTTTAGTAGAGATGGGATCTCGCTCTTGCTCAGGCTGGTCTTGGACTTCTGAGCTCAAACAATCCGCCTGCCTCGGCCTCCCAGAGTGCTAGGATTACAAGCGTGAGCCACCACGCCCGGCCTAGAAACTGCTTTTTATTAGAACACAGGGCTTCAATTAAGAAGTGATTTGGCAGTGGCTCACATCTGTAATCCTAGCACTCTGGGAGGCAGAGGTGGGAAGATCGTTTGAGGTCAGGAGTTTGAGACCAGCATGAGCAAGAGTGAGGCCCCGTCTCTTCTAAAAAAAAAAA